>JAVLUZ010000789.1:203000-255358 GCA_036768485.1 Mermis nigrescens
TTTTTTTTTTTTTTTCCCCCCCCCCCCCCCCCCCCCCCCCCCCCCCCCCCCCCCCCCCCCCCCCCCCCCCCCCCCCCCCCCCCCCCCCCCCCCCCCCCCCCCCCCCCCCCCCCCCCCCCCCCCCCCCCCCCCCCCCCCCCCCCCCCCCCCCCCCCCCCCCCCCCCCCCCCCCCCCCCCCCCCCCCCCCCCCCCCCCCCCCCCCCCCCCCCCCCCCCCCCCCCCCCCCCCCCCCCCCCCCCCCCCCCCCCCCCCCCCCCCGGGGGGGGGACCAGAATCATGTGTGCACCCCAAGGCTAAATATTAACTAAATTTTCATCCGGAACTAATTTATGCAATTGATTAAAAATGTAAACAACGGTAAACTGATTTGAGATCCGATTTTGGCCCCAGTCTTTTCATCAAAAAGGATGCTCGCCACGAAATTTTGAGCCATTGTCTGATCCATAAGTTCTAGTGGAGCTTGGCAATATACGTGTAAAATAATAATAATAATAATAATTATTATTATTATTATTATCACTATTATTATCACTATTATTATTATTATTATTATTATTTAGTCAAACAAGCTTTGAAATAAAACTTTTTCTCAATAATGAGTTTTTTACCCCTACTTTTATTCCTCTAGATCAAAGTATTCCATCATACTGCGACCTGTTCTTCCCTATTCATCTTCAGATATAACCAAAAACAAGATTAAACACAAAAGTTAATTAATTAAAAGAAGAATAGTGTAAAAAGATTAATTTGAAAAATTAATTAAAAATTAACGAAAAAATAATATTAGTTCGCGATAGCTGCGTTTTTTCTTCAAAAATCCTTGCACATGTTGCAGTTGAATTGATAGCAGTAACCTTCTAGTAATTTTATATTAAATCTAAGATTGAAATTTTCACACTCATGTTAACCGAAATTGAATCAATTTACGGTCGTTAAGGCATCTCTTTGCGCTTAATGTTCTACATTTCGATCAAAAAATAGGACAAATTTTTTCTGAGAAAACACCCTTGAAAAATATTTAAAAATGAAGAATGACTAAGAATTTTCGTGATTCTAACTTGAAAAATAAGAATTTTAACCTTTTAATTTTTTTTAGAATATTTTTATTAAAATACGTACTTTTATTTAAATATTATGTTTTTGAGTTTTTTGCTACAATAACCTCAATATCTCATTTTTCCAGTCATCCATCACCGAAAGAGGACACACGACGAGAAAGCGAAATTTTTCGTCCGACTGGCTAGCTACATAGAGCATAAATGCGATGGCCTAAATCAACGCATTTTTTTATTTTTGAAATTTTTAAATATTTAATTAAAAATAATTAAATAACAAACCCCGAATTTCTCCTAAGAAAAACTATCAAAATATGAATTAAAGAAGGACAAGTTCGAAATAAGGCGGACTTATTCAACGAATGAAAAATTTAGCCCGCAATCGCAAAAGCATGCTAGAAAATCAGGCTCCAGCCTAAAAATTGGGGTTGAAAAAGTATAAAGTTTTTCAGGAGTTGTAAGCGTTTTTAAGCCAAAATCACTTAAACTGTTAAAATAGCATAAAAACTACAATAAGTCAAATTCTGCTCAATCTTAAGCACTTTTGAACAAAATCTTTAATTTTTCTTCATTTTCGACCTCATTTTGCCTTATGCTTCCATAAAACTTCCCAATTTTCTATTACAGGTAAAGGACATGCCTGATTTGATCCCTCAGAAACCAAAAGAAACACACACTAAGATAGAATTTCAAAAGTTTTAAGTTTTTTCATGATTTTTTATGTCCATTGGAAAAATTACTTCCTTTTCAGTTCATTCATATTTGAGTGTTTTAAGCACGAAACCTAAAAATCCACGGAGCTCTATACGCAACAACTGATTTGCATATTCATTTATAAAATAAATTTATCGAACAAATTATCTTTAAAAAACGAGAAAAAATTTAAAAAATGAGAAAAAACAAAGAAAAGCGACGATTTGATCGAGGTAAAAATTTTGGAATCAAGACTAGAATTTTAGAGTTTTAAAACAGACTATTTTGATACTCCTTTATGAGAATGCTATAAATTTTATTTTCAAACATCCACAAGCTTATCACGGATTGTCGATCTCTAATTAGTTAGCATAATCTTAATCCTGATGGCTTTATTTTTTTAATATTCTTTTGTTCGAAAAATAGAAGGAATTCAACTTATTTTGAGGTAATAAAAAGCAAGTTTATTTATTCAATCATAAATGATAATTAGAAATTATTGTCCCTACAGTAAATTTACAATCAAAAAAATTATTAATTGAAATTCAGATTAACTTCAACTGAAACTTTACTTATATAATCATCCTAAAAATTCTTTCAAAATTAAAAAATATGTAAATTATGATTAATCGACTTTTAAAAACGGCTACAGCAGGAGAAATTTTAACATTCGTAAAAATAAGGTATGCGAAAAAACATCAAAAATAAAAAAACGAAATTGAGTTATGTGAAAAAACACAAAATCCGCTTCAAAACTACATCGAGTCGGAAAAAGTTCACAAAACACTGTCATGCGCACGAACGAATACTGTAAATGTCAAAGAACAAGTGAAATAGTATTCTCGCAATTTTAAAAATTCAAATAATCCACTTTAGTTAAAAAAATTTTTTCTAATGAATTTTAATTCAAAAAATCTAATATAAATTAAAAAGTTAAAAAATAAAAGCACCTTCTCTGGGTATGGGACATCCTGTATATTGAAAACACCTTGACAGTAGTGACTTCACGACATGGGCGTACGCAGGGGGCTAGGGGTTAGCCTATATTCATTTTGAAAGGGACGATAATGCATGGAAAATAATGGAATTACATCTTTTCATCGAAAAATCTCAGGATCATTATCTTCCATAATTTAGGCCCAGGCGCGGCCAAAAAACGTCATTTTCTACAGCATATTGAGGAGAAACTAGAATTCTTATTTGAAAAGTTCGAATTTTGTGAGCTTAATGGATAGAGCATGCTAAGAAACATCAGAAAATGCATTTTATTTTGTGTCCGGCTAACATATCCGAAATACTGGATATATATCTGATATAAAATATATAAAATATCTTGGACCGCCCCTCCTTAAAAATCCTGCCACGCGTTTAACAGCTCGAAAATTCGGCGGAGGTCCTTCTGTTATTTACGGTGAAGGGAATTGATGTAAAAGGTCAAAGTTGGCAGCGGCCAGTGATAACCCGAGAATCCAAAAGAGTAAATCTTAGGTTCACGATTTTTTGCTGTTCAAACGACCAAAATGGTCAGAACAACCTATTAAAAATTTTTCCGCGATAACTCCACATTTTAACAGCTTGACCGTATTACATCACTTTAACACTAAAAAATACAAAGATTGGTCAATTTTGGGCACCTTTTCTGTAAAAAGTAAATAAAAGTGCTGCGCCGGATTAATTTTGGCATTTTCACTGCATTTGACCTCAAATATGATGCAAAACACGTTCCGCCATATTAAAATCGCCGGACAGTACCTGCCTGGTTGGCCCTTTAGCGGGGGGGGGGTAATACCACTCACCCCACTTCTATGTGCATGCATAGCATAGGGGGTAAGATAACTTTAATTTTTGACCAAAAAAACAGAAAACGCCTAAAACTAGACAGGAAAACGTAAATTTTCGCCAAAAAATGGAGGGCGGGTTAAGGAGATTTCTGACTCTACGAGGATAGGGACGTCCAACTTTCGGTGGGGGCTCCCCAAACATCCCCGTTACATACATGCCATACATGATATTGGTATGAGCTCGAGGATTCTCTCCCGATCAAAGAATTTCCACACCACGCTTAAAAAGTTCAACCCTCTTCCAGAATTTATTATGTTCCCGAAAAATCGAAGGAAAAGTTTATAAGATTTTTAGCGCCCTAGCCATCAATAGGCTCAAAAAGCGTCAAATTTTGGGCGCTAAGCGTCTTAAACACATATTTATTACTACATTTTGTGCGATTTGCTGATTTTTCAAAGTTTTTTTTTGTATCGATTTTTCTTTTTGAGCCCAAAAATGTCACGTTAGAGAAATTTTGGGTTCCATTTCTCAGAGCTCCCGTGTTGTGCACGTATGAATTCAAATAATCATCCACCTGACATGTTTTTCCAAGGCCCATTTCATCAGCTAGAATAACTCCACGCCCATGCTTATAAGCACGGATCAAGAAAGATAACCCATCGACTTGATATTCTTTTAGCGAAAAAGTATTGTTTGAAAATGTCGAATTTTGTCCGCAATCTGATTGGCGTCACTGGCCATGTTAAGTTACCTTAACACACGAAATTCCAAATTCAAAATAATGAGTAGTGGCAATTTTGACGCCGTTAATTAAGCAGCTGTTACTCGTGTATGCATTCATACAGATTTTTACCAATCCCGAAATTTTTCACCCTCCCCGGAATTCTCGATATTTAAAAGAATCATAGGAAAGTTGCTGTTTTAAGCGGTTTTTTTGTTATGAATTCTTTGCTCAAAAGTGTCAAATTCCGGCCAAACGCGCCATTTACTGATTTTTCGCTACATTTAATGTAATTTACTCGTATTTTCCCAATATTTCTTCAAAATTTTTTATATTATTACGATCTAGAATCATAGAACACGATCATAAACACCAATTTTTTAGGGGGTGCACTTTTTTCTTTTTTTTACTTTTAAAACTACCTACCCTTAGAAACGGGTTTAGTATCCGAGTCCGAATTTTCTACGAAATGCAGAAAAACCTAAAAAAATTTTTTCTCAAACAATTAATGTTGATGAAGCCATAGGCTTTTCAGTTTACATTTTATTCTACAACTCGGTTTTTCTCTGTATTTTTCTCAGACTTACCTAGCCTCAGTCCTCAGATAAAGTAATATATACTACATTCATAGGCGCATACAGTGTTAGCGCGTACCTCTAACACCCGTGCACCCCCTACTCAAGCAGCTATAACGGAACAGCTGAGAAACGCGGTTTTTAAAAGATTGATAAGAAAATATGCGCTTTTTTCTTTGTTAACACTCTACTGTATTTGATGAGCGTGTGACGTTATAATACGTAAGTTATTTTATTTTCCACTGCTTGTGTAAACAACTCAATATTAAAGCCTCAAATAATTTTAATGGTTTTAAATTGTAGAGGAAGGAGTTTTCCAGATGACAGTTTTTTTTTGTTTTTTTTAATTTCATTAGTTGTGGAACAGGTGTAAAGAGTGTAAAAATCTAAGCAAGAAAAATTACATTTTGGTCGAGTTTTCGACTGTTAATGTCTGCCAACATTTCCGGCTATGAGTCTCAAGAAATTTTTTCTGATAGAAATGTACTACGGCCTATGACTACTTTCTGCTCACCAGCAAACGGTATACACTCAAAATGGTGTTAGATCTAAGGGTTGAAATTTTATTGAATAAAATAGAAATAAAGTACCTCCTAAAGGCTACACGTCGCAGCAAACAGCCCTAAAAAGTGCAATATTGAGTTACCTATCTTTTTTAGAGTTCGGAAATCAGGTTTGTAAAATTCGTTGTGAAATATCACGTTTTTTCCCTAGTCTGGACTGGAAAACATCTCGGATATTTAGCGGAACAGAAGATTTCTACATACAAATGTACAACAATTCAAAGGCTACAAACTGGCCCAAACCAAATTCCTTACACTCAAGACGCGATTTAGGCACATATTTTCAAAGTTTACAATGAGGTGGATGGTGGAGAATCTATGTTTTTGTCAGTTCTTTATGTTCGCCACTTTCTCCATTTAGAAGTCAGGATAGGTTACGAATAAAAATAAAAATAAAGTTCTTCCTAAAAAGGTACATGTCACAGCAAATTGCGTTGATTTACATCAACATTTAGCTTTTCAGGGAGGTGAAAAGTCAAAATTCTCTAGCAAAAACGGAATTGAATGTGGCACATTTTATATGAGGCAAAATTATTTACTAATTACTCTTTGCACTTATTCTGATATTTATTCTTTGACTTTTAATCTGTAAGCAATCGCCGAAACAAGCAACCTTTATTTAAACCTGACTATTTTGCAGTACTAATCTGAAATGCTGTAAAAAAATTCAGCGATGGCTAAACAAAGAAAGTTTAGAATAAAATAACTTGGGCCAGCAATTTTTCGTTGAATGTTGTAAAGCTTACCGGTAATTATGCAAATTATTCTTCTGGCAGATGCTTTCATGACTAAAAAAGGATTTTTATCAAACTGTATATTTTGGATTACATGAAACATAAGTTAATCACTTAACATCTTAATGCAAGTATATTATGCTTTTATCAAAGCAAACCGCAGTCCAACTGGCTTTTTTTGCTTAGAATTTATATGGACGCAATAGGCGATTCGTTTCTTACAACCCCATACATACATATTTATTATATTTATTTTCTCTCACCGTCTAATACCCATAGTTTTTTCGCCAGGAATATGTTACTGGTAAACTAAAATGGTCTCTTGGCGATTTTCTGAAGCATAAGCAACAGGTTGTGCATACCTTTCTACCATTTATAAAGGTGAAGCAAATCTTTCAGCCTAATTTGCATATGATACACATTAGGCTGATTCGCATATGATAACTGGCTTTCCGTGGCATGTTTTAGGTTCCTAAGGATGGTCTGTGATAATAAGAAACCCGAAAATTGCTGTTTCGAAGACAAGTAAAAAATGACGTACAACGAAATTTTCCCCCAGCTATTGTTATCAGTGTATGTAAAATTACCTCAGTATAAGCAAAAATTTGAAGAATTTTTTTTAATTTTTCAGCAAAAAAAATAACAATAACCTGATTTTTTTTGAAATTTTGACGGAAATAAAATGAAGGCTAAAGTAGAGCAGGTTTAAAAAGTCTTGGAATATTACGACAAGGACATTTTCTGGATTGAAGTTATGATGGGTAGTTCATATTTGATAGAATTAGGTGGCAGTCGGCATTATTGACCGGGTTACAGGCTGTTGAAGTTCATGTGTTTAGGGATAGGCAAAAAGTAAGCTCTGCCATTGGGGGCATAAGTGTAGTACCCGGGACCCGTACTTTCTATACAGCACTATAAGCATATAGTACTTGTGACCCGGACTTTCTACACTGCACTATAAATATATAGTACCCATGGTCCGCTACTCGTTCGAGCAAAGACACGCACTTTCTACACTGCGTGACCCGCACTTTCGCATTGGCATAAGCGGCAAACAAGTAAGGAATCACCCGAATGAAAAAATAGGAAACCAATAGGGTTATTTTTCGCTAAAACAAGCTAATAAACTAGTGTGCGCCAAGTTGAATCGCAACAAGTGACTTTCTGTGGGTAAACTCCGGAAATGGAAATGGATAATGGAAAATGTGCCGGGAAAAGCCGGAAAATGGAAAATGGAAAATGGAAGTAAAAAGCCGGAAAATAAAAATGGAAAATGGAAAATTTTTCATTTCCTTTATTTTCAACGGAGAGCATTATTCAAAATTTCTCGATGTTAATGTCAAACTCATGTCGTTTTTCACCGAATTTCTCTATTTTTGACGAAATTTCGAAAGCGTTATTAAAAATGGAAAAGTCTACAAAAAAATGGAAAAAACTGAAAATTGTTCATTTCTTCGTTTTTCACTCAAAATTCTCCTCTTTGAAAAAGTTGACCTTCCAGATCCGAAAAAATCGTTATCCAATTCGACTACAACGATTTCGTTGCAGATGGAAAATCACCAGAAAATGGAAAAATAGGGTAAAACCCGGAAATGGAGAATGAAAAAATGGAAAATCTTCTATTTTCTTTTATTTTTTCAATGGAAAATTATTAATTTTTTAAAATTTTCGGTCGTAAATGTCAAACTCATGTCGTTTTTCACCAAATTTCTATATTTTTGAAAAAATTTTGAAAGCGCGTTACTAAAAATAAAAAGTCTACAAAAATGGAAAAAAACGGAAAATTGTTCATTCCATTTTTGTTGAAATTTTTTCCATTTTTAGTTGCAAAAGAAATTTGGTGAGAAACGACATGATTTCGACATTTACGAAAGAAAATTTTGGAAATTAAACATTTTCCGTTGCAAATAGAGGAAATGGAAAATTTTCCATTTCCAATTTTCCATTTCCGGGTTTTACACTATTTTTCCATTTTCCGGCGATTTTCCATAAGTATGCGACTAAATCGTTGTAGTCGAAGTAAATAACGATTTTTTCCGGATCTGGAAGGTAACTTTTTCAAAAGAGGAGAATTTTGAGTGAAAAGACGAATGAACAATTTTTTCGTTTTTTTCATTTTTTGTAGACTTTTCCAATTTTAGTTACGCTTTCGAAATTTCTTCAAAAATAGAGAAATTTGGTGAGAAACGACATGAGTTTGACATTAACGACCGAAAATTTTGAAAATAAACCATTTTCTGTTGAAAATAAAGGAAATGGAAAATTTTCCATTTCCATTTTCCATTTTTTTATTTTCCGGCTTTTACAGATTTTTCCATTTCCATTTTCCATTTCCGGCTTTTACCCATTTTTCATTCCCTGATTTTACCCTTCCCCACTAAGAAACACGTAATTCTCAACATGGGCACTCATTTATGGACGTTTTTGAACCCCCAAGAAAACGTGGAAAAATTTTGGATCTGGTGTTTAATGGCAACCAAATCGATGGGGAAAAAGGTGTTCCGCCGTCAAATTTATGAACTGCATTCAGGCCCGTATCCAGGGGGGGATAGGGGGCACGTGCCCCCCCCCGAAATTAAATCTGAAGATAATTTTTTCCTTTACTCCCCCTTTGGTATTTTGGTAAAAATTGCAAAACTTTTTGGCGCTTCGCGCCGAACTCATGTTATTAAGCTAATAATGAAGGTTAGTGTTTTGTGTTTATATGATATTATGTTCACGAAAGTTAAAATAGCTCCGTTGCGCACCTCCTACTTCATTTCACATTGCTCTTTCTTTCAAGATTGCTTGCTGCCGTAAACTGACAGCTCACATAAAACGCAATCGTCGATTTACAATGGTTGAAATTTGTTAAGTGAAAACCACAAAGTTCAGCAGACTGTATGTGTGTGTGTGTGTTGTGTGTGTGCATGGTCAAGCTCGCTCAGTCATACTGCATAATATGAACTGAAAAAGACGCCCGTGAAATAAGCAGCGATGTTGTTATCAATGCATTTAGTGAATCTGGAAAGCGTCGTATTGCCTTACGTTGATTTGCTTATCACATTTTAATAAACTTTTTCACTGTTTTTATTATTTTTACTTTTAGTAGAATGGATAGGATTCACTTTTTGTCATGACTAACAAATTAATTAAAAACTACTTATTAACAAAATTCCAATGGAGAAATCCTAGCTTAGTACTTCTACAGAATAGTGATTTTTATGACGTTATCAAGACATATTAACGCTTGTATCTCCGCCCAAGTGGGAGCAATACCGTCCTAAGCGGGAGCGAAATCGACCTAGGCGGGAGTAATACCACCAACATAAACCTACAAAATTACGAAGTTTGAAAAAATCAATAACCATAAATCACTACTCTGTAGAAGTGCCCCTGAATGTAGTCAACATTCTCATCATTTATGTTGCCATTTCTTGAAAGAATTTGCGAAATTCATCCTTTGGTCCCCCCTTATGTTTTTTAAAAATTTTGGTAGTGTGTGCCCCCCCCCCCCGAAACAAAATCCTGGATACGGGCCTGACTGTATTCAATACAAACCTAAATATGCAATTTCAATTTTTTTAAATGCGCGGCGTGAGGCCAGGCATACAGTAATCATATTGTAGCGGCTGCATTAAAGAAAAACACATCGTGTATGAATGAGAAGACGAAAATTGAAGTATGCGATATCATGTTTGGTAAATTCAATGACGAGTTGGTTCTTCAACAAAAACATGATCTGGATTCAATCTTGTACAAAAGAAAATCGCAGGAATAAAAACATACTTATGCGAACTACAAATACTTTTTGTGTAGTCCGTATTTTCAAGTTTGTTGTTTATTACTGTGACTCTATTCCTTATGGTTTCGACAGATAACCTATAGACTTTTTTATAACCTAGTGCTTGAATTCGATTAGTAAATCAAGTTACTGATAACTGTAAAACCCAATTTTCTTCATCTCAAACCCGCTATACTCAAAGAAAAATATACTACCGTATTTCTGATTATGATAAGCCACAAGCCTACTCATAAAGGTGTGTTCTATCGTTGGACAATAATTTTTACCGACTACTACCCCGTTTCAAAAACTTTTGAGACCTTGCTAATAATGAAATTTTCGCTCGATCAGGCTTAGCATTTGAAACAATCCTAAAATTAGCGTTGTAAAACATATGTTTAACGTTTCAGGAAGAAATATTGGGATATCTCCATCCTTTTACGAAAATTTAAATCTGTTATTATCTTTTGTTACTTGTTTTCTTCATAAGGAAACGAGTTTTTAATAACAATTTACGCACGAAATGAGAAGCTAGTGCATTTCATATGTCTATGCTACTGTCAGTAAAATGTGTCTGCAATTTGTAAATATAGTTGGTCCGTATGGGTAACAGCTATGTACATAAACGAACGCGCGGGACTTACTCAATTACGTGGCTACACTTAGCGCTGGTCAGGTTGTTGCGGCGATGTGATCAGCTTTATTCAACCGATCGACCCTCAAATTACTTACGACCTAAAAACACCTCGGACCTAGATTTGTCCGTACCCATAGGGAGATTTAGGCAGCTACGCCCTAAATACCTAACACAGCAGTAATTAAGCAACCCCGGAATTTTCCTAGATCAGTTGACCTATTTTGGATCAAAATAATAATTGACGTTGTTTTTGCAGAATACTTATGGCGAAAACTATTCATTTTTCGGTTCCAACAAGCACAATGAACTATAAACTCAACAACACAGAGCTCTAAACCAGGCATTCATCCTACATAAAAATTCTGTAATAAATTTTTATGATTTTAGATAGAAAGTTGGATGATAGAATTTTCGATAGAAAGAATAATAACAAAAGAGTAGTCACCTGGATTTTTAAAGCCGAATAAAATTTTTAGAGGCCGACGAATAAAATGTTGGATCGTCCACAAAAAAGAGACCTACCTGCAGTATACGGCACTTCTAGTTAGTCTAAAAGCCAATTTAAGTACACGGAAAAAATAAGCAGAAACAAAAAGTCGTAGTCGAGACAAAACGCAGCTGTATAGTGTAAACACGGCCAAAGAATGATATGACTAAAACGCACTTCTAGAAGAAACAGATTATGCTTATGACAATGAATTTAGATAGGCTTGGCTATAAAGTTTAACCAGTAAAATTTTGAATAGACGGCGCCTAGTACAATATTGATTTTTTCCGATTTCAACACAGGCTTAACCAAAATAGAGGTCATGCCGCCTATGTTTCATACAATAAGAAGAGGGGATGTATAATAAATCCAGAGGATAGCTCACGCTGCGTACCTCTCGGGGTACGTACGTGACTTCGCTAGTGGGACCGATCAGCGCGGAGTGGCTAAGTCGCCACGGCGCTTACGACAGTTATACGATATGAAGTTTACACGAACATTTTACCATCAGTTCGCGAAGGCCAGCCGACGACATCGTTATACCGTATTGGATTTACATAACTAGTCGAGCAGCCATATTTGCGATGTGTTAGTTCGAGGTTATGCCTTCAGTTCCTTATTAATCCCTAATTTTCGATTCAAAATTCTATCAGGCACTTGTCCGGTAAAGTAGAGTTACGTACATATATGCTAACATCAGTATTATACTTTTATAAACTTCTCGAACATTCTATTTGGTAAAAAGTAATTTTGATCCTAGTTAAAATGTTTTCATTGACATTCTTTTACTGTAGTCATCCCAGTAGGGAATAGTGAGTCGAGGTGTGACAGTTTTGAATTAGGTCGCATTTAGCTTTAATCTTATTATTGTGTGCCGGCGTACAGCCGAGCGTTGTACATTGGTGTGATAAAATTTTAAAATTCACCACCCAGTGATAAGGTATATCGAGGGTTGGTCGGGCGACAGCGACGATTATTTCATTTTGGATTTCGACTGAGTGGAAATGGGTAAATAATTTATGGTCTCATCTTTAATTTGTTTTGTGGAAATTCTCTTATCAATTCTCAACCCAAAAATAGCTAAAATTGTATTTAATATTTTATGATGACTGACCAGTTGAGAGCTCGCTGTTGTTGTATTCGAATTTCAAAGTGCTATACACATTAGGAACCAAAAACGTTTCCAGCCAGCCTAAACCTAGAAAAGAAGTTAAATAATCAACTTGAGTTGGGTTGAGGTAGGTCAACTGACCTTGCGAGAATTCCGGGATTTAGGTAGGTACGAGTATTAGGATTTAGGGCATAGCCGCTGAGACTCCCGACAAGAAGCGGTCAGCAATATTAGGACCGAGGGAGTTGAAGTCACAGGTCTACAAGGGTCAACGGGTTCAGAATCGCCTAGCGGCCTCGCGAACCTGACCAGCGCTGAGAGCAGTTCATGTACCTAAGTCCCAAAGACAAACACCAGCCTCGCCCGTATCGCTTTAGTAGATACTGGGCGGCTGTATTTACACTTCTTACTATTGCCATCGTGGTTCGACGGCGAACATTCGCCTCTTTTTGGTTAGAGCGCCGAATACGTAACTTGGCGAATAATGGGCCAAAATCGACACGGTCAAAAACGTTCCGCTCAATAACACGTGACCTGTGTACATAGATGCATCATTTACGAATTGAAATGATAAGGGTTGCCCTCATTCTAGATTATCAATTATCAGTTCAGGTTCGTCCCTAAGAAAAATATGAAAATCACAACTATTTTCCCAAATACGACTTAAATTCAAATCCGCCCAAGTCCCAGAATCAGTATCCTAATGCAATTTTATTCAAACAAAAATAAACGCAGCCGCTCGGCGCAACTCTATGCATAAACGAAAACCAATTCTTTCACTAAATGTATATAAAATCATTGGCTTTGAGATAGGCGGACGTTGGCGTTGGTTGGCATTGTTTTGATCTTTTATTCGTAGCAATTAATCAATTTGGGCAAAAAAGAGCTTGTGAGGACAAACATTTTTTAGTCCAATGTGAAAAGGAAATCTCACGTGATTTTAGGTACGGTATGACTTAATGTGATGACATTTACATTATGTGTGCGAACTACAGTAATACAGCATGCCTTACAATAAATATTGAATGAGAGTCTGCTTTTGTTTTACAGTAGGAAACTCATGTTTGAGATATCTACTTTTTACTAGAAAGTAATGGTATATACGTGACTGCATATGTCTTTTCGTTGAAAATGAGCTACATGTGCCTACCCTGAGTGACACTACATACCAACTCAAAATTGACATTAAAAAGTAATATAGTAAGCCAGGTGAACATGACCGTACCTACATGAAAAGCAATAAAAAGTCACAGGTAATTAGTTTTCACTAACACACGAACGACAGAAAATAAGATTTTGTATGCTATCTTAATTAGATCATAGTTATTTGTGGGTTGAGCGTCTGATCGGCTAGAATTGATACAGCTGCAGCAGACAATTCTTCCGCTGCGTCAACGTCATTATGTCTTACTTTCCAAAGACAAGCTTTCGATGCGATTTGACCTGTCTAAATTATCGTAAAAATTACACGTTATACACATGAATTGCTAAATGTCAAATTGATGGGTCTTAAAAAAAACAGGGTCGAGTATTGATGAAACGGGATCCGGAAGTTTGAGTTTTCACTACTCGGATCCAGAAACGATTCATAAGGCATTCTACCATAGAAATTCTAATCATTCACGTTTGTACCTGAAACGCGTCACTCTTTTAGTGAGTGTACTCAAAAAACGATTCTCACACAGAGAAAAAATTCCTGTGCTGTGGTGCTGACCTTGGTTCCATTCTGGATTTCTCCGCCCAGTGGGGGTAGGTGGTCCAAAGTGCAAAAGCGAGGTTCCTCAAGTAGGGCCATCACGGGTAAAAGCCACAAACCCCGTTTCAAGCAAAATTTCTCTTACTGAAGGGGGCTCAGTGGCCTAGAAACTGGGTCCCATAATATTTAAAATGTGAAGTTAACCCTTGTTCTCTAGGGGGCTTAGATGAACTATAGAGTCCATTTTTATAACCTTGTCCATGAATTCGCTCAGTCAATAAATTTGCTTATTACTGTATCACCCGATTCCTTCGTCACTTGACCCGCCAAAACCATTAGAAAAATACGCTACCGAGTTCCGGACCATGATAAGCCATACGCCTACTCATAAAATGTGTTCTATGTGGACGACAATAATTATTACCCACTACTACTCCCTTTCAAAAAGTTGAGCCAATAAAATTTTCGATCGATCAAGTTCAGGTTTTAAAAGAACCTAGTGTTGTAAAACATATGCTTAACGGTTCAGCAAGATAAGAGTAATTATTGGTATATTTTCATCCTTTTACGAAAATTTAGGTTTATTATTATCTTTTATATACTTGTTTTCCTCATGAATAAAACGACTTTTTTGATAACAATTTAAGTACGAAACTCGAAGCTAGTGCATTTCATATGTCTATGTGACATATTGACTCGAAATTGGCATTAAAGAGAAATTTAGTACGCTAGGTGAACATGAGCGTAATGCAAAGCAATAAAAAGTTACAGCTAATTAGTTTAAACTAACACACGAAAGACAGAGAATAATATTTTCTAATTAAGCTACCTCGATCATCCCACAGCCTCGGCGGGCAGAAGATCTGCGCAAGCGTCAGCTAATTTTTTCGCCACGTCGCCTTCATAATCATTATTCTCGGAAACTAGTTTTAATGCGACTGGCAATTACTGAAAAAATTACTCGTTATACACATGAATTGGTGAATGTCAAATTAATGGGTTTTCGAGTGAAGAGGGTCGAGTAGTAGTGATGAATGGGTACCCGAATGAAAATCCGGAAGTTCACTACTTGTATCCGAAGACAATTCTTATGGCATTCTATTATAGGAATTCTAATCATTCACGTTTGTACCTGAAGCTGCGTCACTCTCATAGCAAGTGTGCTAAAAAACGATTCTCACAAAGAGAACAATTCCTGGTCCATGGTGCGGACCTCTGTTCAGTTTCGGGTTTCTCCGCCTAGGTAATGGGTAATGGTTCAAAGCGCCAAAACCGGGGTTCATCAAGTAGGGCTATCAGGAGGAAGAGCCCCAAACCCCGTTTCCGAACGACAAAACCAGAAAAATTCTATAAAATTGAAGAAAATATAGTAAAAAAATGACTCTGTGGCGAGAAGCATAAAAAAATCGACACATTCGAAACAAATGAACGCTGACAACGATTGAAACGTAATTTTTTCTATAATTTTTTCGAAAATTTAATAGTGCTGGATGGATTCAATATTTCCTGTAGGGCGTGAAAAACTTTTGGCGGGATGGGGACGTTGTTCGTCTGGTCACCTGCCATTGCTCCACGCAATGTCAATGATTGCGCAATGAAATCATCTGAAAGTTAATGCATTCTATTAAGTACATATCTTGGATAAGTTTGTTGAGCATTGTTTGCACATAAACGTATTAAATTGTTCCGATCTTTGTTTGGGCCATTTCCGGACAGTGGGACAAGTGAAGCATTTCATGATACATGTGGCGGACTAAGCAGAAAGAAATAGGGGCGGCAAACTGGGTTAGTGGGACGGTTGGATTTGTGAGGTTAAATTCAACCAGCGGTTAAATTTAACCAGTATGACAGAACGCTGGTTAAACTCTAGTTATCTAACCTATAGTTAAAGTCTGGTAACCAGACTTTAAGCAGTCGTTAAAAAATTTTCTCACGATTCTTAGCATAGGAAATCAACGAGCAGGAAATGATCCGTATCCTGGGGCGGATCTAAGGGGAAAGGGCGGGAGGGCCGCCCCCATTGGCCACAAATATTTGGCGAGATAAAGAATGGAGTCAAACAACTTTATTGATTTTGTTTTTGCACAAGTTGTCGAAAACTTTTAAATTTGAAAAAAATATTGCGTTAAAAGTGATTTTATTTAAAAGTAGGTATACATTGTAAAACACTGAAAAAGACGCTATTTTGCGCATTAAGGGCAGATTTTCGGACCTATTTTTGACTGTTTTTGTAAATGTTGGGATAGCCCCCCCCCACTTAGAAAAATCCTAGATCCGTAATGGTTCATATCTGCATAATTCGTTGCATGCAATTTTTTGACTTCACTAGGTACTAATCCATTTTCCGACGCATTAATATTATTCCTGCATTGTTTATTACCTTACCTCATTCTCCCTAAGTCTTTTTGTGAAATAAAATGTCTTCTGAATAGAGAACGGAGCGAAATTTGAATTTTTCTAGTCTGGAAATTCACTTTTTGAACGAATGCAGTTCAAAATATAAACACATTATCGAAAATAAGAAAACGGACGACGTTGCTACACAAATGAAGAAGAAATTTTGGAATCATTTGTTGACGCGTTTGAAGAAAACCCCGACTGTCGATTGCGAAGCAAAGTACAGCTTGAAGAAAATTCGCGAAGCTTGAAAAAAGTGATCCAAAGATGTCGTATGACATAAATAATACTAAACCAGAGATTTAAACATACGTGGGCAGCACCGAAATTCTGGGGGGAGGGCAAGGTAGAAAAATTTCTGAGAGGGGAAGTGAAAAAATTTTCAAAGGTCAAGAAATGGTCTTAAAAGTAGATATATGGCGAAAAAAACACCATTTTTCGACGTTTCTCATCGAGCACTATCCAATGGCATCAAAAAATCGCTAAAAAAGCAAAAAATTTCAAAAATTGAATTCTGGGGGTATTTTGATTTCTGGAAGGGGGGTATTCCAACTTCTGGGAGTGCATACCCCTTAACCCTTCCACGCCAAACATGAGGATTTAACCCTGCTAGGAGCAAGGTTAAAAATCTCCAGTTAAATCAGTCGTTTTTAATTTCCGGTTAGTTTAACCGGTCTTCTGTCATACCGATTTTTAACCAGCGGTTAAACAGATTTTAGCCGATGGTTTAAGTTAACCGGCTTTCTGTCATACCAAAAACATTTAAGCGGAGATTTTAGACTACTTTCTCTGGACTTTAACCATCGCTTAATGTTAACCAGCGTTCTGTCATTTGGCCCTTAGTGCAGCCCAAGCATGCACACCACTAAAACACAGGTCTCATTCGAAAAATTATTAACGATTCTGACTCTGACTTCTATTACTAAGAAAGGTTTTAATCCATTCAAAAACGCAACCTTGAATACCATATTTGGCAATTTGAGAACCAGTTTACTGTAGGACATGGAATCGAATGCTTTTGCAAAATCCGAGTGTAAAGAACACATGGGTTGTTTTTGTTTACATTGCTAATTATCTTATTTAAATAGCAATAAAGTTGCAACTCACATAATTTCATCGGAGGACAACCAAACTGTTCAATAAAATTAAATTGTTTTATAGCATAATCCACTAAGTGAATATTTGAAATTGCTTCAAGAATCCGGCAGCCGACACAAGTTAAAGAAATCGCACGATAATTGAACGATCAGCAAGCATCACCTTTCGTTAAGACTGCAGTTACAGAAGCAGTTTTCAAAGTTTTAGGTATACTAGAAAAAGTTTTTCACCTAAATGAAAAGGCTAATTTTTTGAAAAGAATATTTAAAAGAACATCAGATACCTTGAAGAATAAGAATCAGCCTTCCATAGCAGCTAAAATATCGTCGTCCGTACACGAAATGGCCAATGAGGTGGGAGGCCACCCCCTCCTACGCCCTTTTCCAAATTCAGCCCTAAACCTAATCTTACATATCTCGCATGCAACTGGTCCGAATTAGGCACGCAAGTAATTTGAAAAAGCAAAGTTAGTCAAAATGGTTGTTTCTGACCTAAAAGTTATTTTGAGAATTGAGCAATATTATGCAGTAAGTTTGGTCTATAATAACGTGTAGATACAATTAATAGCTTGACAATTTTTTGCAAAATACCATGTCTGTGTCACGGATTCGGCCCATAAAGTAAAAAGCTTGTAATGAAGAGCAAAAGCGTGGATTAATGGCTCTATAATACCCACAAATGTGCAAAAAATAAGAATAGCAATGCACTACATAAAACGCTTACCGCGGCCCTTGATCCCTTGACTCTGAAAAAAATACAATTAGGAAAACGAAAAGACACAAAAAGAAAATGCCAGCATCGATAAACAACGTAAAGATTAAGAAATCTGTGGATTTGAACAGGAAACTGAGAGGAGCAGAGCAAATTTTCTTGAAAATGCTAAGATAGACCAATGAATCTGAAATAGAAGGCGCTCTGTCAATGAAGGGGCGAGATCATATACCTAGTAGATTTAAATTAATCTTTCCCGTGCAATGCAAAAACAGTCAGCTTTTCTTTACAATACAGGTAATTCTGAGGATATTAACAAAAAATTATTAAAAATATGTTCAGAGAATCATGGACAACGTCAATTACCTCCTCAATTTGGAGAAAGGCGTTTAGTAGGGGATCTCGATCACCCGAATAATGAAATACCCTGGCAGACAATTCAACACGATTACATACGGCTGTGATTTGCCGGACGAAAACCATGTCTAAAAGTGAAGATATTTGACTAAAAACGCATCTTTATGTCTCGGTCAAACGATGTGAATGAAATAAAACGAGACACATTATAGGTAAAAGTGTATAAAAGTTATGCTATTAAATTAGTTATCATAACACAATCCGATCATTCTATAAAATCATTTTTCAAACCACTTAGTCCAGGAAATTACTAGCTCTATGAAGCTAAGAGCCATATCTGGTCTTAGTGTGTTTCCCCCCCCTCCCACAGAAAAGTTTTCACCCACACTCAGAAATTGCGATTTTATAACTTACCGAAAATTTGAAAAAAGGTGCTGTTTTAGTTCTACGCGTCTTTTGCCAACAGCTTGGTCAAAAGTGTCAAATTTTTGGTGCTTCGCACCGCATGCTGATTTTTTGACCACCTTATGTTCACTTCAGTGAACGACCGAAGCTCCAAAATTTTGCTTCGGCCGAAGCCGAAGCTTCGGCCAGCTCTTGCTTCGGCTTCGGCCAAAGCTTCGGCCGAAGGCCGAATCTGTATAAATTCTTCAGTCTAATTCTGATTAGTTGCGAATTGAGTCATAAATATGAAAGTTAAGCTTGATTATGTTCTAGGAGTAAATATGAAGTAATAAAACAGTGTCATTCATTGCAAAAATTTTATTCAAAAGCGCAATTAATTCTCTTCGTTAGCACTGATTTCATTATTAGACATTTCATGTATATCAGCAGCTAATACGTATTGTTCATCATCAGATTCACTATCCTGAATATATAAAATATAATGTATTATTATGAATAAAGCCTGGAATTCCTGAGAATTATAAAAACAATTGATTGATTCCTAATTTTCCTGCTGATACTTAAATTTGTAAAAGGTAGACATAAAAGCAAATAGAGATTTCTTCCCGTTATTAGATGCAGAAGTTTAAGAAAGTTAACACGACGACCATGGAGCAATTATTTAATACAAAAGAGAATGGTGCTCAGCAGTGTTTTTTGTACTCGGCAAAGATTTTTCCAATTGTACAAAGATTTATTGGGACTGTCTTTGTACATTTACAAAGATTTTTGGGAAGACAATAATAGCAAAAATGGTCTGAAATTCGCAAACATTTTAGGCGCTACGCGCCAAAATCAGTAATTGTGTGTTCTACATATCTTTATAATGACAGAAATTGCATTTCAAAAGTAAATATGTCAAATTTTTCGGCGCTTCGCGCCGTTTAAGACGATCCTTAGTGATTTTTGCCCTTAGAGACCCCAACTCTGTTTTTACCACACTAAAATCGCTACTGTACCATATTCTAGTACCCAAAAATTTGTGCATACAAAATTTACAACAATTTTTGGGCAAACAAAAACTATGAAAAGGTGTATAATTCCCAAAAATTTTCGGTGCTTCGCGCCGAAATGAGTAATTTTTTTGTCCTATATATCTTTGAAATGGCACAATGTGCATTTAGAATGGAAAAATGTCAAATTTTTCGGCGCTCTGCGCCGTTTTGAGACAATTTCTAGTAAGTTTTGGCGTCAGAAACCCAGAAATTAGCTAAAATACACTACCAGAGATCGAAAGCCCTGTTTTACCACACTAAAATCGCCACTGTACTATAATATAGTACACAAAAATTTGCGTGTACAAAATGTACAAAGACTTTTGGGGACCATCTTTGTACATGTACAAACTAGGGATGCACCGGGGCCGCCTTTTTGACCGGGGCCCGGGCCCGGCGCCGGGGCCAGTACTAGAGACTGGGACCAACCGAGGCCAACTATTTTTGCTATATCCAGGATATACCATGTGTACATATGTATTTGGCAAAATGTGACTTATGCAAAATAGCGTCTGGGCAAGTCTATGGCATCCGTTCCACATGTATTTTCGACTTCAATTAATCATCATAGCTTATATAGGCCAAAAATTTTTCCTACCATTTATAAAATTTGGCCTAATTCACGTAACTTGCATCATTATCAGCCGAATTACGCATGTTTTAGATCAGACGAGTTGAAAATAGCTTAAACAAGGATAGAAATTTCGCGTGCATAGTTTATTATGTTGACAGCCAATCCAACACGAAAAACATCTTTTGGAATTTCATCCGCAGGCATGCAGCTGGCCGTCCTATTTTGAGGTGACCACTACCAATTTTGGAGGGACTAAGCCCAAAAATAGCACAGAATAACGTTTAAAAAGTCCTATTTTTCCGATTTTTCTGAATTTTATGGGGTCTGGGGGGACCCCATCCCCCAGAGCTACGTACCTGTTTATCCGGCAAACAAACCTACAGGAATGCCACAAAATGTTAAACGTATGCTTTTTGTCGTGCAGAAGAAAAAGTCGGAAAAGAATTGGATCCGATGGGCTTTTTGTGGACAAAATTGGAAACTTACCCGGCCCTGGCAAATATAACTGACTAAGAAATATTTGAGCCCCGCCCATGTGTACTCCGAGTGAACGCTTGTTCAGTACAAGCGGCAATATTTGCTCGGATTTCCGTTCTCGTTTGCTGCATGAGCGATTAGAAACGCTAGTGTATTTGGCGAAAAACTTGTAGATTATCGGTTTTGACCATTAAATTGCTGCAGCTATAAACGTGATTGAGCTAAATTTATGAAATAAAATTTGTGACCAATGTTTTGTTATACATGAATGATATGCACAGGCGATTATGCACGATTTTTCTTTTTAAGATATCGCCAAAATCCGAACAAAAAACGTTGAGATAATTCTAAATAATAGGCTAAAAGTTGCGTATTTTGGCCCCGAGGTCGGGGCCGGGGCCTGGCCCCGGTGCATCCCTAGTACAAACGGACATTGTTAAAATAAAAACACTGGTACATAGTAGACAAAGGATATACAACAAGTACAAAGATGGCGTTGGAATTTCGAGTAAACAAAGACATGCCTTCAAATGTGAGACATGTAGGAATAAAGGTGTGGCTTTTCCCTTAAGTGTCTCATCATTTTCGCGATCGCTAGTGATTCATTCATAGTCGAACTTTTTCAAAAATGGAAAAAGATGCGGAGCAGATACAATGCTTAGATGAGTCAGCTTTTGTTATTAGTACATGGTTGCTTGCTGTTTATATAGTCAAAGTTACTGTTGTGAGCATATTTTTAACAAAATTTAAGGTGACTAGAGGATAAATTGAGCTAAATGGCGTCGCCTGGGGTTAGTTATATTGCACATTGTTTAAATTTTAATGCGAATAAAAAATTGCCCTGAAAAAAAGCTTCGGCCTTCGGCCTTTTTTTCCTTATTGCTTCAGCCGAAGGCCGAAGCAAGAAAACACCCCACCTTCGGCCGCAGCCGAAGCTTCGGTCGTTCCCTGGTTCACTTTATTCAAATTTTCAATTTTTTTAAAATTTTCCTTATTTTTATACCTCAGGGTCCGAGAATCAACTCAAAGTCGGACGATTTTGAAGTATCGAGCATTTTCTACACGATTTTTGGGGACGAAAGAAGCAAAGATGTTAAAATCGTTTTCGGCGTACCTAGTGATTGAATGTTTTAATTAACCATGAAAACCATAGAAAAAGTTTAATGGTCTAAAAAGTGAAACTGTCCCACAACGGCGGATCTAGGTTTTTCCAAGGAGAAGGGTCATCCCAACTTTTACAAGAACAGTCAAAAATTGGTCCGAAAACGTGCCCTTCACGGGCGAAACAACATTTTTCGGCGTTTTACATTGTCTACTCTTGTTTAAAATCACATTTGAAGCAATTCCTTTAAGGGAAAATTTTTAAATCTTTGACAATTTTGTGCTAAAAAATCACTAATTTTCTTTGACTTTAGGGAAAATCAGGCGCTAAGATCTTGGAAAGCTTGATTTACTGCTCGATTCCCTGTATCTGACGCGGAACGTCGAGATTTTTTAAAAATTAAGCTCGAAAATAGAAGAAATCTACGCCGAAGTGGCTGTTTCTGCGGTTGAAATTGTTTTGAAAGCTATTTCAAGTGCAAAAAAGGCTTCCAGGTGACAGAGAAAGAAAATAAATGTCATGAATAAATAGGTACTATCCGGCGCGAAGCGGAAAAATTCGAGTAATTATGATTACTCATGGCAAAAAATTATTTCAAATTACATATGCATTCTTTATCTCGCTAAATATCTCTGGCCAATGGAA
This sequence comes from Mermis nigrescens, assembly GCA_036768485.1. Taxonomy (NCBI): domain Eukaryota; kingdom Metazoa; phylum Nematoda; class Enoplea; order Mermithida; family Mermithidae; genus Mermis; species Mermis nigrescens. Next base: position 225,619 of record JAVLUZ010000789.1, read on the forward strand.
GCCGCCTTAAATCCGCCACTGGTTTTTTACAAACTCTTGTATTTTGTACCGATAAAAGTGACGAAACGAGTTATGATTGGATAGAAAGCACTAAAAAATGCAGTCTTTCGTGTCGAAGCATTTCGTCCAAGAAGTTTAATTTATTTTTCACACCTGATCGTGGGGGTATGCATCCCCCAGAAACCGAAATACCCCCAGAATTCAATTTTTGATTTTTTCTTCGCAATTTTTTGATGCCAATGGATAGTGCTCGATGAGAAACGTCGAAAAGTGGTGTTTGTTTCACCATACCACCATTTTTAAGGCCATTTTTTGACCTTCGAAAAATCTTGCACCCCCAGAATTTTCTTGCTGCCCACGTATGCCCTTGACTACCCGAACCGACCTTGGGAAACTATGCGCCGAATTGCTTGGAAAAATACCTAGTTAATAAATTGACTCAAAAATATTTACTTCTGCGCTTAATTGATCAATTACCGCAGACCGATTAATAAGGATCAATTAATTGTTCAAGTACTAATCAGATTCTTAATAATTAAATTAATTAATCCGTTTTCCATTTGCAAATTAATTAATTAAATCTTATTTAGTTAACCCGATCTCTCTCTTTTCTTCAAACTGATTAATCTTAGAACCTACACAATATCGACTCTAAATTAATCGAACTTGTATTTAATTATTTAAATTTATTTTTTTGATAATTAACAAATTGATTAAAGTGTTTATCAATAAACCGAAAGCCCCACGCCCCGCGTAATTCTGCTTCTGTCCTCCTCCTACTCCGTATTTACGCACGTTTTTGTACGAACACAGCGAGACACACTCGTTTCTTTCGCTTGTTTTTCGCGCAAGTGTGACAATTTTCTTTTGATGGACGCCGGGGTCCTCCTAATTTGATCGCTCAGTTTGACGGCCCTGTTGCCCATATCGAATTGTAAAGCTTTCAGCTTATTCGTGACATATTTTCCTAGCCCTCCTGCAAACCATATCCCATGGACGATCCGGCAGCCTGTGAGCTAAATGATTTGGAAGGTAGTTAAAATTAGCAGTTGAAATAATTACGGATCGATGCGCAAAAAACCGACATTAGACGCTTGTTGCGTAATAAGGTAAAATGATTTTCTCGTTGGAATAGGCAAACATTTTCCACCCGAGCAAGAAAGTTTTAGAAAAAAGCAAGGACGAATGACATTGAAAATCGATGAAAATGTCCGAAATTGCGATTATACTATATAAACGGTGAACCTACGTAATGTTGAAATTCGCTAGATAGATTTTCATCAAACCCCCAACTCCGCGATTTTTCAAAAATATTTATAGAAAAGTTGCTGTTTTGAGCATTTTTAGCGATATTTTGGCTCCAAGATGCCAAATTTTCAGCGTACTACTTTTTTTGACAATATTTTTCCAATAATTTCTACTCGGTCTTTAAAAAACATTTGACGGCTAAAAACCGTTAGAATGTAAACAACCAGTGTCAAACCCACAGGCCCATAGCCAAGGGGAGAAGGTAGTTGCTCCAGAAACAAAAAGAAATATTTTTTGTTTTTCGCAAGATTCTCCCAAAGGAAAAGATGAAAAATTCTCGAAGTGCACGTAAAAAATCATCAAAACAGATTTTGTTTGCGTACTTTTGAGCTAGTAAACACAAAATTTTGCGGCGCTTTGGGCTAGATCAATTGTTCCTGTGTTTAAATTATTTTGATTTGAATAGGACATGGAGAAAATGATTTATTTCTCCAGCGCTTTGCATCGAATCACTATTTTTCTGCTTTTTCCTTGCAGAGCGCGGAGGTTTACAAATACGGAAATTTAAGAAATCGTTCATAAATTGGAAGATATCAAACCAGTTGCGCCGATAGTTTTAAGCCATATATTTGTGAGTAAGAGTATGAAACAACCTAAAAATTTTGTTAGAAACTTTTTGACCACCCCTCAAAGTTCTTGAGATGTCTTTGACTTGAAATGCTGGAAATCCTGGCTATACATCATTTGTATAACCGGGCGAGCAGACATAAATTAGTCTATATCTTAAACTAATCGTTAGGATAGCTTGCAAAAAGGTACTTTTCCACATTGTCAACATATATCATAAAAGTTGTAACATGTACGTCGGTCCGTCACATGTCCAACTGCGCCAACGCTTTAATAATTAAACGTCGCTAACTAATATCGGCTAAATAATAGGCTGCAGTCCAATAGAGAGAAAACGGAATGGAGCGTAAATTCGTTGCAAACTGACTGTCTATCTTATAGCGTTATTTATATAAAATTTTAGATAAGACAGTCATGGCGGTTGGCACTTGTCCTATTTGTTGATTAATATGTTAATGTATGCAAATAGGACACACGCCGTCCCAATTGGTTCGCTCGAACACGCAAATTTTCAGCAAGCCAATTTCCGATGATTGCCGACAGAAGTAAATATGAAGTTGTATATGTAGTATATGTAACTTCATATATGTACAATTACATTACGCGTGTAGTGACGACGTGTTAAACAAGGCGAGCAATAATAATGCGCTCGATAATATCACTGGCCTTGCTATCAGTCTTTATCCTATTCGGGCGAACATATCATCACCCCCTTCTTTATTCAAAAGCCAGCATGGACACCAACAAGTGGCAAACAACATCATGCATGACCACAAGTGGTCAGCGATATCAAGCTCAAACCACAATGAGGTGTATAACGTTGCAGAGGCACACCAAACGTTTTCCTGCGTGAGCATCGGTGGGCCTGCTGGGCCGGCAGGGGCGTTGTGTAATGATACTCAGTTTGTGCGGGGTTGTAGGGGCGCATGGAAGCAGCATTCCACACTTGACCATCGGACAGACAATAGGTATAGGCACCTAACACACGAGTGACAGTCATTGGCGGCAAATAGGGCAACTGACCCTTGTGAATCATGGCCGGTAGACGTCAAACTCACACTGTGTCCCCAATGTAGTAACGTGGTTGATATACCAATGTTGAGTCCAAATGCATCCTGACAGGAGAGCATTGAACTGGTGAGAAATTCCGATTCGCCCAGATGCAGGCGCTCTGGACTGATGTTGGAGTTGGGCGGAACCCATTTTCACCCCCTTCTTTTATTGTGACATGATGGTTGTCCTTTGTTGACCTGGGCTCAAATCCCATTCAAAGACGTCATCCAAATATTTTCTCCGCTGGGCTTGGTTCATCTGCTGACGCACGTTCCGCATGATATCTTGCTAATAGTTCAACCATTCCTTGCTGGAATTCATAGTTTGCTGTCCCTAGAGTTCGGGCGTGGAACTTGATGACATGGTTAAAGCTCTCCACATTACCGTTCAACTGCGGGTGATAGACGGGTGTCTGATGGTGCTGAATATCTTGTGTGGCCAGGAACTCCTTGAATTGTTGGCTGGCGAATTCTAGCCCATTGTCCGAAATCAACGTATCTGGGTTGCTGTATTGAGCAAATAGATTAATCAACCAACGAATGACAATGTTGGCCTCATGAGTCGCCACCAACAGAACCTCTGGATATCCAGAGTAGTAATCAACCATGGCCATGATGAACCTACAGCTAGAAGGTGCTGTATGGAATGGACTGGTGACATCGATTGCAATTTCCTACCATGGACGTGTCACATGCGGCAATGGATCAGTTGGCACTTGTCCCTTGGGCGCGGACTTCTCAGATACCAGACAACCACTGCATTGATGCACAAATGTCTCGATTTGCCTTGACATTCCAGGCCACCAGTATGACTCCCACAGTTTGGCTTTTGCTCTGACAATACCAGGATGACCAACATGTGATGCTTTGAGTAGCTTGAGTCGTAGCACTGAGGGAACAACAACCTTGCCAGCTTTGACAAGGCAATTGCTCTTGACCTCCAGGCTGTCTCTGACTGTGTAGAAGGGCACCATCTCTCTGTCACGGCGCTTCGGCCATCTCCCGGTTTCTACAGCATTCATCACTTTTGTGAAGCTTGTCACATCTCGTGTAGTGGGCAATTCTTGACAGTGAAAAGCCACCACTAGCTACCCCTTTGATGCTGGCGCTGCTGTTTGCTGACTGTGGCAAACGTGACAGCATGTCGGGTATGACGTTGTTCATCTCAGGCTGATGCTGGATGATGTAATCAAATTCAGCCATTAGCAATCTCCATCTGTCAGACTTGTGTGCTTTACGACCATCTCCTGATTAGGCCAGGATGGAGACTAAGGCGTTGTGATCGGTTATCAGTGTGAACCGCCAACCAAGCAAAAAGTTTGCCCAGTGATCAAAAGCCCAGACGCATGCCAAGCACACCTGGGCGTGGGGGGGGTTTGGGGGTATGCACCCCCAGAAACCAAAATACCCCCCCCCAGAAATCAAAATACCCCCCAGAATTCAATTTTTGAAATTTTTTTGTTTTTTTCGCAATTTTTTGATGCCAATGGATAGTGCTTGATGAGAAACGTCGAAAAATGGTGTTTTTATCGCCATACCACCATTTTTAAGGCCATTTTTCGACCTTCAAAAAAATCTTGCACCCCCCCAGAATTTTCTTGCTGCCCACGCATGATGCCAAGGCTTCCCGCTCATTGACAGCATATGCCCTTTCTGTTGGAAAAAGCATCCTTGATGCAAAGGCCACTGGCGGTAGTCAGCCATTGCTTAACTGTGACAAGCATGCACCTATGCCTATACTAGATGCATCAGTGCTGACGATTGTTGGCCAATTTGGGTCGAAGATGCTTAGCCGAAGGTTGCTTGCCAACAATTCTTTGATTTTCTTGAATGCTGTGTCAGCTTCCTTTGTCCATGTGAAGCTTGACTTGGACTTTTCAACTGAGCGCGTGAGCTGCTGTTTGGGCTCAGCTAACCTGGGCAGTTTTGGGATGAACTCTCTCAGATAGTTCAAAGCTCCCAAAAAACTTCTAATGTCCTTGACGCTTTCAGGTACTAAGTGTTCTGTATTGCGGCTATGTTATCCTTGTCAGGCATCATTTTATTAATGCCTATCACGTGACCCAGGAAATTCACTTATGGGATTGCAAAAACACATTTTGCAGGGTTGATTCTGAAATTGCAGTCCATTGAGTTGACCAAGTACTTCTTTGAGTTGAAGATTGTGCTCTTCTTTGTTGACTCCAAAGACGAGTATGTCATCAATGTAGGAGATACAGCCCTCACATCCAGTCAGTGTCTGACTGACCAGACGTTGAAACACTGAGGCGGCATTGGTAAGTCCCATTGGAAGGCGCTTGAACTAATAAAGGCCTTGTAATGTATGGTTTTCATGAGTGGACGACTCTCTTCTGCTAGCTTAATGTGCCAGTATCCTTTGGTCAAGTCTATCTTTGAGAAGGTCTTTGCTCCTTGCAGCTGGAGAAATAAGTCAGCTATCCTTGACAAAGGATGTCATTCAGGAATGATAAACTTATTCAAGGGCGATAGATCAGTTGTGATCCTAACTGACCCATCAGACTTTGGCACTGTAACAAGATGGTGGGCCCACTGGCTTGGGCAGTCCACCAGTTTCCCAATGTCATCCTTGATCATTTGGTTGATCTTGGCCGCTACTGTGTCTCTTCTTGCAAGAGGAATTGGCCTGTGACTTCTGGCGACTGAATTGCGTCCTCAGTCAGGATTATGCGATGCTCAAACTCTGGGAACTGACCTATCCCAGGTGATGTCAGGCAAGGGAATTGCTTCACGAGTTCACCTTCTTGCTGACTGCTGCTTTGCTTTGACAATTCTACTTTGCCATGTTCTGACCTTGGGGTTGCTTGCTGTGTTGAGCTGGCATTGCTTTGCCTTCAATTGATCTGATCACTTTCTCTTTAGTGTCGATCACCAAGTTCAATGCCTCGATGACATTGATACCCCAAGTGGTGGTCTTGACTGAGTCCTAGACAGTGAGTTCGGCTTGTGTGGTCCTGCCATTATATCCGATTGTGGCCTCAAACTTGCCACAATTGCCTTAGATTCTCGACCCATCAAAGTTAGTTAGTTTCACTTGGTCACCTTCAAACATCTTTGCTGATCAATGCTTGGCAAAAATTGACCAAGGGAGTATTTACACGGCTGCTCCAGTGTCAATCACACCACTGACATCTATGCTTTGTCCTTTGCACTTGACTGAAATGACGCATGTGTAGTCAGTTGGTGTCTGTGTTTGATGAACAGCATTAAGCGTGACTTGCTTTATGTGCCTTCTTTCTTTGGGTGAATGGCAGACCTTGGCAAAGTGACCCTTCAATCCACAGTTGTAGCATACTGCTGATGAAGCTGGGCAGTCTTTCCTCGTATGCTTAATTGATCCACAACCCTTGCATGCTGGGTGCAGTGGACTTTTGACTTGATCTCTTGCTCCCTAACTTCGAGTTTCAGCTCGATCCCGAAGGGGAGAAAGTGATTTTTTCCTGAGCTGCAACAGCTGTTTAACTTTGTGGATTGGTACTTCTTTCCTGATTGCTGCTGTAGAGGCGTCGGCGCTTTCAATAGCTTGCCTCATGTGCATGTAGTTGTCAAGAGTTGCAGGCGTTGTTGTGAAGAGACGCTTCTATACTTCAACATTGTAGCAGTTTGTAGCCAGGCAGTAGCCTAAGTCTGTGTCTGCCTTGAATGTCAAGTAGTCACAACCATACGTGGGCAGCAAGAAAATTCTGGAGGGGGTTTGCAAGATTTTTTGAAGGTCGAAAAATGGCCTTAAAAATGGTGGTATGGCGAAAAAAACACCATTTTTTGACGTTTCTCGTCAAGCACTATCCATTGGCATCAAAAAATTGCGAAAAAAACAAAAAAAAATTTTCAAAACTTGAATTCTGGGGGGGGGGTATTTTGATTTCTGGGGGGTATTTTGGTTTCTGGGGGGTGCATACCCCCCAAACCCCCACGCCCAGGTGTGGTCACAATCTGCTTGCAAGTTTCTCAATCGATTGATAAACTCAGCACATGTTTCATCTGGGGTTTACTTGGCAGTGTGTAGCTTGTGGAACATGACAGCTGGCGATGCTGGTTGCTCAAAAGTTTTGACGATTGCTCTGTAGAAGTTGTCGACTTTAGTCATTGCTTTTGCAGCCATAACAAGATGATGCTCAAAACAGCGGGCAGCTGCTTCACCACCGAGATGTGTATATAGAATGTTGTTCTTATCAATGTCAGTCAGCTTGCTGTCGTCAGACAACTGTCTATTGATTAGCTCAATCAATGTATCTAGCTGTTGCTTCCACGTAGACAGCTTACGGCACTCAGCTGCTGGATGGTCCCATAGTGGGGTTACTGGTGGCACTGGAAATCGACCGGAATTAGCAGCTCAGAATGGGCAGAACTCAGGGCGGCTCAGATTGGGCAGAGCTAAGGGCGGGCGGCAGAGCTGAGGGTGGGCGGCTCAGATTAGGCAGAGCTGAATCCTTAGTACAACTCAATAGATAGAGAGTTGTGTCCTAAACTCTATTGGGCAGAGTTTGGCCTTTTACCAAATGTTTCATGTAAAGTCCAAGGATTCCTTCTCAACTGACTGGTTGACTAGGAACAAGCAGAGTTCCGCCTTCTCCAAAACTTTTCTTCCAAGTTTCAGCGTCCAACAACCTCAGAACGTGCAGAGGTTCGCCTTTTGTCCAATTTTCCGGTCAAAGTAGCATTGATCAACCTCAAAATGGGCAGAGGTCCACCACCAGCAATCCAGCATACAACCAACAATCAAATCACTTCGTTCGTCAACTTTCTGCGCCAATTAACGTGTACGTCAGTCCGTCACACGTCCAACCACGGCAACACTTTAATTATTTAACGTCACCAACTACAGTACCAAACACAACTAATGACCACAACCCGCAACTCGTCCACTGGTTGTTCAGTTGCCAACTGGATGGGCACCCAGTTGCGTTTTTCTACATAACACAACTTTCCACACCCAGTTGGCGGATGATCAAAAGAAGAATTTCATTAAGCGATGGGCTGACCCAACTGGTTGCATGGCAACCAGTTGTGAATGGATGTCTAGCCGGTTGCGCCCAGACCTAAAGAATGGTTAGCAACCAGATGCCTGCCAACCGAATGTGTATTGTTAGTTGTGTTCTTGACTGTAATATCGGCTAAATGATAGGCGGCGGTCCAATAGAGAGAAAACGGAACGGAGTGTAAATCTGTTGTGAACTGACTGTCTATCTTATAGCGTTATTTATTTAGGTTCTTCAATAAGACAACATGGCGGTTGGCACATGTCCTATTCGTTAGTTAATATGTTAATGTATGCAAATAAGACACGCGACGGCCCGATTGGTTCACTCAAACATGCAAATTTCGAGCGAGCCAATTTCCAATGATTGCCAACGGAAATAAATATGAAGTTGTATATGTAGTATATGTAACTTCATATATGTACAATTACATTACGCGTGTAGTGATGACGTGTTAAACAAGGCGAGGAATAATAATGCGCTCGATAATATCACTGGCCTAGCTATCAGTCTTTATCTATTCGGGCGAACACATCAAGTTGGATTTTTTGGGAAAATGTTGTTAGCAAAGTATAATAAGTCTTTTTGATCGAGCTTGAGGCAAAATGATCGAGAATACTACATATATGATGCAAAGTGCGGAAAACTTGAAGTTTTTATGGCAAGTATGGGCAATTTTCCCATGTTTCCGAGCATGATCTTAAGCTTCAAAAAATGTTTTCTGCTCGGGAGAGGACGTTGCCCCGCCTCCTCATAAATAAGTCCCTTTCCTGTACCATATATGTAAGTAACATTCTGAGGCCAACCATGTACTTTTGATCCGCGTCTGTTTTCCTTGATGTAAACTATATAAATTCAACAAAAATACCAGAATTTCTCATATCATTTCAACCTTATTCTATGCAACACACGGGTAATCAGGTGACGCACCCGTTGGCATAGGCAGCAGTGATAGGGGGCTATTACCCAAAGTCTTAATACTCTGGACAATTGGGTACCATGTGGGGCATTAAGAGGAAACATAAGCTGCGGCTGACAAAATTATTTTATTTTTGTAAAAAGTTGAAGCTTGGTTACCTAAAACTTCAGTTAAAGCGATCATTTTACTTCAAAGGTATGGATTATTTCACAGTGCTAGGCAAGCTGCGGATCAGAAAATTTTGACCACTAACGGCCGTAACTTATTACAAATTACATATCCGTTCTTTATCTTGCCTACTATTTGGGGCCTATGGAAAGGCGGCCGCCCTCTCCCCCATCCTCCATTAAATATGTCCCGCTTCCAACAGAATATACAGCTATGCTTATGAGTTCATAAGGGCTATACATAAGCCACAAATTCATAAAAAACAATGGTTTTTAAATGATACCATCCATTTTTCGTCTCTGATTCTCACAATGATTTCTTGCATAAAAGCATAGTAATTCGAACAGTTTTACCAAACTTTTAAGCGTAAATTATAAAACTTTTGCGCTATGCTTTAACTCATTTTATTTAGCTTTAAGCATTATGTACAATAGCTTCAGTGTCGTTCTGAGTTTTTTCGATGCAGTTTCCAATTTTTACATTAATTCTGCGCGTTTGCAAGTTTTACAGAACTATATTTTCGAAAATATTTAAATTTTTTCCACAAGAGAAATTACGTTTGCCTGCCTATTAAAAGTGTACAAGTAACAGACACTTGAAGAGGTTTGAGGTGATCCCTACTCAACCCTTACCTCCAAAGTCAGAAAATTTAGGCCACCTACCGATCGCTTGCGATTTTCGGCTATTTTTAGGGTTTTTTGCCATTGTTGGCCAAAATAATGAAGTCACTCAAACACTTCCTCTAAAAAAATGACGACCCAGCACCCCAATTTTCGAGCCGTTACGTACATCATCAAAAGGCGACAAAAAAACCGCTATTTTATGACGACAGACGAATTTTTAGGACTTTTTTTGATAAACTTGTGCGAAGTTTTGGTCTTAAACCTGTTCCACCTTTCAGAAAATCCTGGAATCAGCCTACAACAACCGACAAAGTATGATCATCAAATAGAGCAATGAAGTAAACTGAAAGGAAGTTGTATCGAACGTCACAAAGAAACGTGCAGCAATAAAAACTAAAAGGCACAATGTTTTGCAACGCATCATACAGAATTGTCAGCCTAAGGCAAAAAAACCATGCAAATCAAAACCCCAAAATCTGCGACATTCTGCACTTACCCAGCTTTTGATTAAAATATGCCTCGGCCAAAAAGCGGCGCTGCACTTTGTCCAGACTATTCTCATAAAAGCCAAGAAGCCAGTGGACTGACTTTTCTGGATAATCGGCTCTGCAATTCGCAAAATTACGCTTTATCAAGGTGTCTTCGCGCACCAAAAAGTTGCCTGATTTTACTGAAGGCTAAAAAATGGTCACAGATATTGACAGAGTCAGATGAATATATATATATATATATATATATATATATATATATATATATATATATATATATATATATATATATATATATATATATATATATATATATATATATATATATATATATATATATATATATATATATATATATATATATATATATATATATATATATATATATATATATATATATATATATATATATTAGAGATGTGCCGGGGCCGCTGTTTTTGCCGGGGCCGGGGCCTGTACAAAACATATACCCTATACTTACTAAGCTATACCAAGCATCCACATTATTTCTATACTGACCTAACATCTTAGTATTACTATTGTAAGCAATTACATATTGCTTTAATGAATTAAAGACTTAAAAATAAGCAGATAAAAGAGAAATAAACAAAAAATTAATAAATAATTGTGAATATAGCTGTTAGGCATTGAAAACAATAAGCTAAGCTGAACAGAATATGACTTTTCTATAGTATTTATGCTGATTTGATGAAAGAAATAGACGAGCAAAACAGTACAATACAAAAGATTACGATTACATTACATTGCACGACAAATAAGTAACCCAGAGATTAACTACACGCTTGAAAAATTTATCTCTAGAATATCAACAAAATCATAGGGGCGAACAATGCTTGTACGACGAAAAATCATTTACCAAGATTAGGGAACATGCATAATCAAATTAAAATAATATTTAACAAATTAATTGAAAACCACACAAAAATGAAGACATTTGCTCTATTATTTGGCGCACAGCGCCCGAAATTAGTGAAAAATCGCATATATTAAAGCAAACGAATTCTATCTGGATGATAAAATAAGTTGCCGTACCCTAGCATTTTTAAGGTACATAAGTACATACATCGATTTATAAAACAATTTTACAGACACTGGTGAAAGTCCCCTGCATTTTAAACTTTATTGTCTAAGAATTATCGGTCAAACGTGCTTATTTTCGCAATAAAAATTAGTGATTGAGCTAAGCTATTCAAGAATGTATCGAATTATTTCAATGCTCACTCAAATCTTGATTATTAGATTACTTGAAGCGAAACACAGCAGTAGCCTAAGCTTAATTTTAACGAAATTTAGCTTATTTTTGCGAATAAATAAATATTATGTTGCGTAATTGGGCAAAAAAGATTAATTTTGTTCGATTTTCATTAATTTTTCATCGTTTTTACAGGCCCCGGCCCCGGCGCCGGGGCCGGGGCCTGGCACACCTCTAATATATATATATATATATATATATATATATATATATATATATATATATATATATATATATATATATATTAGGGATGTCCCGGGGCCGACTTTCTAGCCGGGGCCGGGGCAAGATGTGTATTGTATATGCAGACAGATGTTCCACTATTAATATGCAATTTCCTCGTTTTTGTGCGTTTGCCTACATTGACGAATTATTGTACTTTTCAATTAATTACATGCATTTTACGTCATAGAAGCAGAACTGAATAGTTATCTGAGTAAGAGTGATCAGCCCATGCTTTTATTCTTGTTTATAAAATAAGCATTTTTGGAAATTTTCATAATAGATTAAAAATTCAGCGCCGATGTAAACGCACTCGAATTTTGGAAGGCAAACAAGTTAGCTTACCCGCGGCTTAGCACACTAGCCAGGAAGTATTTGTCTGCTCCACAAACCAGCGTTGCTAGTGAACGACTTTTCAGCACTAGTGGGAACAAACGTTCTGATTTTAGAACGCGCTTGTTGCCTGATAAACTTGAGGCTTTAGTATATTCAGCGAAAAATCTGAAAGCAATTAATTACGAATATTAATCTCATTCATTACTCAATGCTTCGATTATATCCAATGAAATAAAACTTTTGCGCACGCTCTTTCGATATTTCATTTACTTCATCGACCTAATGTCTTTGTGTCTTTCTGCATTACAATACACTTAGCCTTGCCCCGGCACCGGGGCATGGGACATCCCTAATATATATATATATATATATATATATATATATATATATATATATATATATATATATATATATATATATATATATATATATATATATATATATATATATATATATATATATATATATATATATATATATATATATATATATATATATATATATATATATATATATATATAATCATAGGTAGCGCGTTAGCGCGTACCTATAATATACTTGGGTACCCCTAACACCTGTGCACCCCCCTACAGCTATAACGAGACACTTCTGCAAGGTGCGGTTTTTTTAAAAGAATAGATAATAAAAAAATTCGCTGCCCGTGTTTTTTTGTTTTTCTTGAAACTCAAAACTGGCTGTGTAAAGAAGGTGTAAAGTTTTTGTGTAACGTTATAACATAGGATGAATTTTGGGAGGTTTTTTATGACGGCATGTGGACAACTCAGTATTGACTCCTCAAATAAATTGAATGGCACAGATTTGTAGAGGAAGGGATGCTCCAAAATGGCTTTTTTTTGTTTGTTGAAATTCGCATTAGTTCTCGAATGGGAGTGTAAAGAGTGCGAAAATCTGGGGGTGAAAAAGCACATTTTGGTCGAGTTTTCAACCTGCTTATGTCTGATACTAACTCCGGTTATGAGTTTTTTGAAATGTTTTCTGACAGAAATGTAGAGCGGATCAAGGGCTACATTCTGCATATAAGCAAAAGTCTTTTACGCTCTATGGTGAGTTAGATCCTGGGTTTTAAAGTTTACACTCTAGCTGATGGTGTAAAAAACGGATTTTAACTAAGATTTCTCTGCCAAATTTTTCCGCTTTTGAGTCAGGGTAAATTGAATACGGCAGTAATAAAGTGCATTTCAGGGGCTACACATCGCAGCAAACCGCATTTAAAATTACGCAATATTGAGTCATTTATGGGGGTGTAAAGTTCGAAATCAGAGGTAAAAAATGGGCGAAAAAACACGTTTTTTCCGAATTTTGATTAATAAATCATACCAAATAATTTTTGCAAGAGAATTTTATCACACAGGAATGTACTACGATTTAAAAGCTAAAAATTGTACCAAACCGAATTTCTTTAAACTCAATGGGGAGTTCGGTACGGAATTTTAAAGTTTACATTGTTCTAAATGATGGAAAATACGTTTTTGTTGCGTTTTTTGTTCACTACTTTCTCCGTCCAGAAGTCGGGATAAGTCCAATAGGATACAACTAAAGTGCTTTATATCGGGTGCATGTCAAAGTAAATTGTCTATACATTAATATTTAGCGAGTGTAAAGTCAAAAATTTGGTGTTTAAAATGCGTTTCTGTCTTGTTTTTTCGGCCTACTTCTCCGGTTATGAGTCAGGGACACGATTATCAAGTCTAGAAATGGACCAGGAAGCAAATTTGATATGCAAGTCTGGCGCATATGTTTACACTCTACAATGTTGTAAAGTGGTTTACACCTATTGTTAGTTTGCCCATAGGACATTATGGAGACTTAATTTTTTCATTAATATTAATCGTAACATCGGAACAATATCAAAATTACGAATCTGACCAAAATCTTCTTTACACTAGGTATTTACATGAAGTTTACACTACATATGTATTTATCTTCGTTTTTGAGCATTCCAGAAACCTAATTTTTTCCTGGAGTCTAGAAATTTTCAAAGAATCAAATGTGAGACGTCACGTAAGCGCGTCTGTTTACATCCAACAGTGATGTAAAGTAGTTTACATTCATTGTTTATTTGTCCTCAGACCATTGTAGACATGCAATTTTTTCATAAATGTTGATAATAATATCCGAGTAATATCAGATTTACAAATCGGAATAAAATCCTCTTTACACTAGACGGTTGTGTAATGTTTACACTGCTAATTATTCTTCGTTCTAGAGCTTTGCGAAAACCTGAATTTTTTGCCGAAATCTGAAAATTTACATGGAATCAAATAGGGGACGTCAGCTGGGCGCGTTTGTTTACACTTAACAGTGATGTAAAGTGGTTTACATCTGTGTCTATTTGTCATTAAACCGTTATGCAGACGTAATTTTTTATGAATGTTGATCGTAATATCCGAGTAATATCGAGTTTACAAATCTGACAAAAATCTTCTTTACACTCGTTGCTAGTGTAAAATTTACACTATATAATAAGCTTCATTGTAGAGCCTCACGGTAACTTATTTTTTTCTCTAAAGTCGTAAAATATATATGGAAACAGATGTGATACGTCTGCTAGGGGCCCATGAAGAGTAGTGTAAAGTGATTAACACCTAATGTTAATCTGTTCTTAGAACATTATAGAGGTTTCATTTCTTAATAAATGCTGATCGTTATATCAGAGCAATATCGAAATTATTAATCCCACTAAAATTCTTTACACTCTTGTGTAAAGTTTAAAATGTAAATTAAGTTGAGCTCTAGAAAGTTTTGGAAGCATATTTCTTTACAGGATGTTCTACGTGACATAAGAATTACTAATCAGAATGTTTGTTTCTTCTACAACTAGTAGCTTTGTAAAGTTTAAACCATTCAATTATTAGGTGAACCGCACAGTAAATGAAATCTAGTATTGTATTTCTAAATCTTGCTAATTAAAAGTTGGGTACTAGCAAAGAAAAATGCTCCGATTGAACAAAAAAGGGAATATACTTGAGATTGTGAATTATCGAGGATGTAAAAGGAGGGGACTAGGAAAAATCTCCCTATTTATACGCCAAGAATCGCAAAATATGTAAAAAATCAGACTTTCTCTAAACAATGCAAAAAATCGAAGTATATTCTGCGGCCTTTGAAAAATGTAAAAGTTTAGTAAACAATTGATGTAGACATGTGTAAAAGAGAATCTACATAAGGTCTGTTGCACGTCAGCTTCCGTGATTGTATTGAATGCATCGATATGTACTATTTCATTCAATACGCTTAGCTACTGCATTGCTAATTCGCTGCTTTTTTCAATCAATTTTTTGGTAATTTGAATATTGCTCACACTTCGACACTTAGAATGGCTGTATCTGCTAAGTGACATGCTTAGTAATCATGAAATACGAACAACTTAATTATGATTTGTTAACAGCATTTCACTTTCAGTCATATTATTAAGCAACTCAAAGTTGAATGAAGTCTGCAAAAAGTTGCATTACGTAATATGCTTTTAAGATATTATGTCAATCAGAAAAAATTATTTTAAAATAATACGTTTTTTCAGAGACCGCAGAATATACTTCGATTTTTTGCATTGTTTAAAGAAAGTCTGATTTTTTACATATTTTGCGATTCTTGGCGTATAAATAGGGAGATTTTTCCTAGTCCCCTCCTTTTACATCCTCGATAATTCACAATCCCAAGTATATTCCCTTTTTTGTTCCATCGGAGCATTTTTCTTTGCTATATATATATATATATATATATATATATATATATATATATATATATATATATATATATATATATATATATATATATATATATATATATATATATATATATATATATATATATATATATATATATATATATATATATATATAGATATAGATATATATATATATATATATATATATATATATATATATATATATATATATATATATATATATATATATATATATATATATATATATATATATATATATATATATATATATATATATATATATATATATATATATATATATATATATATATATATATACATATATATATATATATATATATATATATATATATATATATATATATATATATATATATATATATATATATATATATATATATATATATATATATATATATATATATATATATATATATATATATATATATATATATATATATATATATATATATATATATATATATATATATATATATATATATATATATATATATATATATATATATATATATATATATATATATATATATATAGGTTTTCGAGGCCAGATATCTCGAGAACCAATTAGGAGATAGGCGAAAATAAAGACAGTTTTGAACGTATCTCGGCGAGCTCTATACGACGGTAAAGAAAAATTTCAACAAAAAAATTGAAAATTTTTTACTTTATTTCATATTGATTGATATACAGCAAATTTATCATTTAAGTTGATTTCTCATCACTTAATCGACGAATTATTTCTTATCTCTTGCCTTTATACTTAATCATTTTGCTTTATAGAGAAAAACAATACGGATAACGAATAATTCGGCGCCAAGCGCCGAAAAAAATTGACATGTTCTGCATGTCAAATTTAAATTTGAGCGGTTTTGAGCGGGTCAGAAGACAAAAAAAACTATATAAACAATAAATACGGCGCGAAGCGCCGGAAAAATTTCATGTTTTCCATGTCATAACTCAAATTTGAGCTGTTTTGAGTGAGCTAGACGGCAAAAACTATAGGTAAACAATGAATCTCGCGCAAAGCGTTAGAAAAAAAATTGACATACTCTCTGTTTAACTCAAATTTGAGCGATTTTCAGCGGTTTAGAAGACAAAACCTTACATAAACAATAAATCCGGTGCGAAGCGCCGGAAAATTCTGAGTTTACTAGCTCAAAAGTACGCTAAAAACCTGTTTTGGCGGTGTTTCAGACCCACTTCGTCAATTTTTCATTTTTCTCTTTGGGGGTCCCTTGGGAAAAAACAAAATTTTTTTTCCCATTTCGGGGGGCAGGCCTCCTCGCCCCGCCCCCTGGATACGGGGGTATATATAGCTGCACTACCCGGCGTTGCCCGGGTTTAATTTGTTTTTGCAGTAGGTTATACAGGGTGACCCATATGTATCTAGAAGAAGGCTGCACCCCGCCTGATGTTACTTCATGACATTGGCTAGCATATGTTTTAAGGGAAACGGGAATTAGGCGGAACCTTCCCCCAGCCCAGCCCGACACATCTTGAGTCTGCACACAGTAATCTGACTCCCCCTGTCAAATCCACCTATAAAGGGAGTTAAAGAATCCCTGGCGCCGGCAAATTGTTGGAGATTTGATTATACCAGAAGCTCCCATTTATTTTAACCTCCAAAATCCCAAAATTGCCCTGGTTTTTTCCTAACAGTTTTTACATTAGTTCTCATAAGTAAAAAATTCTATACCAGGAACAGACTGGAGTCAACCTTGGTAGATGCACTGACTATTTTACGAATTACATTTTTATTAAAATCACAAAAAATTTTATAATTTTGATGTTTTTTTTTATTAATCCGTAATTTAAGTGTTATTTTAAAAAATCCGTAATTTTGATGTGATTTTAAAAAATCCATCATTTTGATGTTTTTAAAAAAAATCCATAATTTTGATGTTTTTTAAAAAAATCCATGTTTTTTAAAAAGAATCCATAATTTTGATGTTATTTTAAAAAATCCATAATTTTGATGTTTTTTAAAAAATCCATAATTTTGATGTTTTTTAAAAAATCCATAACTTTGATGTTTCAAAAAAATTTCCATAATGTTGGTGTTTCATCGTGCCCTATCTTATAGCGTTGAGTATGCTATAGCATTGGGTACTTTATACCGTGTCATATCTTATAGCATTGGGTATGTTAGGTATCTTATAGCATTGGATATGCTATACCGTATCCTATCTTGTAGCATTAGGTATGTTAGCATTGGGTATGTTATACAGTATCCTATCTCATAGCATTGGGTAAGGTACACCGTGTCCCATCTTATAGCATTGGGTATCTTATATGTTATACCGTGTCATCTACGCATTAGGTATCTCATAGCATTGGATATGTTATACCATGTCCTATCTTATTGCATTGTGTATGTTATAGAATTGGATATATTATACCGTGTCCTATCTTATAGCATTGCATTGCTTATAGCATTGGTTATGTTATACCGTGTCCTATTTAATAACATTGGGTATGTTATTGCGTTATTCGGTTAAACCCGCAATACTGAGGTTTCGTAATGGTAAACGTAGGAGGGCATCCTGCATAACACATTGGTGGGTGGGTGTAAAACGACAATGCTTACAACGTGGAGTTGACTAACCGTTGTTAACCGGTTTGGTACCTGAAAAATCGGCCATCTCCCGAAACCGCCTATACTTATAGCACGGGAAGATACGCCGCTTCACTACTGCATAGGGTGAACGGCTGTGATTGGTCGAATTTCACTGTCGCTACGGCTCCTTCCCCCATTGGACCGACCTCGGCCCAAAATATCAGCCCGCCAAATTTCATTGGGCCGGAGCCAACCCGGCACAAACATACGAAATATATATATATATATATATATATATATATATATATATATATATATATATATATATATATATATATATATATATATATATATATATATATATATATATATATATATATATATATATATATATATATATATATATATATATATATATATATATATATATATATATATATATATATATATATATATAATGTTCATTCTTGGCTTGAAATCCCAAATTTTCGACGCTTCGCGCCATATACACATTTTGTGACTTTTCAATTTAGTCGATTTTTTTAAACATATATTACGTTCTCATGTCCAAGAATGAAGGAGCAGTCTGTAACGCAGGAAAATAGTGTTTTTGACGTGTTCCTTCGTTTTTAAGTCAAAAATAGCACTTCTTAAAATTATTTTGGTTCCGACCCCCAGAATTCCCATGCTGTACATGTGTGGCGGGCACCCTGATTCACTGTTTGTGATAGTATAAGTGCATAAGGATTTAAGTAGGCTGCACCAAACTTCTATTGGAGAGGGTGCAAGACACTATCCATTTGCAGATAGTGTAATCTACACGGGTCGTTTACACCAACGACCAAAACGCACATTAGTGTGTTTAGTATGACCATCCGGTCGTTGAGTTCCATTTTGGCGATCTAGCCAGTTGTAGCGATCAGTTCGCAGTCGGATAGTTTCCGACAGTAAGACGTGCGGAGGCAATCCTACCACGCAACGTCTATTGGTTGGACCTACTTCGCTATGTGTTGCGAGGGACACACTAATGCGTTTATTTTGTGGAGCCCAAATAATTCCCCTTTTATTTCTTTACATTTAAAACATAGGCGACATGTCCGTTATTCAAGTTGAGCATGTGCAGAGACCGGAAAAATCCATGCGCAAGTAGCGCACTTTTCGGTCAACAAATTATAATCCCTTTTTCCTTTCTTACTGTAATACCCCCTCAGCCATAATTAGTTCGGCTGGAGTGGTGTTAGTGCGATTTCATTTTTCTGGCGTATCTTCTTCGACTTTATGAGCGCCATAGTTTGTACATTTGTTTGGTGTATATAAAAGCTAGAAAACCAACTGCCTAGAGTTGCATTATAACGCAGGTAGTTTGGGAATTGGATAGGCCGGCCTCGACTTTACTTTTTGCCAGATTATTTTGGGTAAAACCTTTTTCGTTATATATTTTCATCAAAATTCCATAATCCTTTTCGAACCAAAAAATTTTAAAAATTATTACATAATTTTTATAGATGATGACAGCCCGGACTAGAGCTCTTTGTTGTTGTGATTTAGGTACAGAGTGCTATTGGAACCGAAATTTATAGTTTCGCCATAGGTAATCTGGCGCGAAACCTTTTCAATTCTTTTCGCGAAAAATTATTCTTTTGGTCTAAAAAGGTTCAAGGACCTAGGGCGAATACCGGGGTTATCTAATTACTCCTGTTAGGAACCGCGGTCGGATTTCCCTTCCCATAATCTCCATAGGTACCGGACCTATAACGTCCGTGGAGATTTTAGGTAGTAAGTATTTAGGGTCATTTGGAAAAGTGCAGGTGAATTGCCGGTTTCCTATCCAGCGCTAGTTGTAGCATAGGTACCTACTTAGGTAAGCCCCGAAGGTACTATTGGGGTTCGTTGCTTTGGTAGTTGTTGTGTGTTGGGTATCTTCCCGACGGCGTGCTGTCGGTTTAGTTATCCGTACATACTTCAAGTACTTAATCAGCAAACTCGTTTGCGCGCGCTAAGACAACTCCAAGGTAACTAGAGCCCAAAAGTTACACATTGGTATCAGAAAGCTGCAGAAAAAAATTTCAAAAATTGAATTCTGGGGAAGGTATTTTGTTTTCAGGGGTGCATACGCCCCAATTCCCCCCGCCCAGATATAATCCACGCCCCTTGCCACTATATTTTGGCTATCGTGAGTAATCAAGATCGCGTAGGTACGGTTTTTCGGACGGCCCCTGGCTTAAGCGTTATACGTTGTCAAGTTGTAATGTAAAATCACTTTTGACGCAGCATCTTTCATAAATTTTTATAATTTTCGGCAAGTTTGCTGTAAAAAATCATCAAATTTCTTCGATTCTACCGAAAATATGGCGTGAAGCGCCGAAAAAGGTTATGAAACTAAGGCGCAAGAAGGTTTAGAAGCTTTAATTACAGCTCCATCTCCTGCATTTGCAGCATTTGAGGTGAAACTACGATAAATGAAAAAGTTCTACTTGACAACAGAATGCTGAAAAAAGTTGTTTCCGCTCGTGAAAGCGTTTTCTGAAACCTAGTCATCAAGGAAAGGTATGACTTCCGGTCTAGTAAGAAATTCAATGAATGTCATTAGTAGGTATTTATCCGGCGCGAAGCGCCGGAAAAATTTCAGAAATTAAGATAACGGCCGAAAATCGTAAATTATGTATATATCCATTCTTTATCTCGCCAATAATTTTGGGTCGATAAAGACCAAACGGCCACCCCCCCCCTTAAATTTGCCCACGGGGGGAGCATCTGAAACACCCTTATGGCCAGGCACGTGGCTGAGGAGAGGACTGGGGAGGGGGGTGCGGACTCCCCAAAAATTCAGAAAAAACCGGAAAAATAGGACCTTTTACACGTTATTTTGTGCTATTTTTGGCTTAGACTTGGTGTTGGTCCCCCCAAAATAGGAGGGCCAGCTACTTGCCTGCTTATGCCCATGTTTAATGTGCATACTTCTGTCTACGTTATATCTCGATTTTATATCTGGGAAAAGAAGCATATCACATAAGCGTAAGATGAAAGGAAACATTTAAATACAATTTAAATACACTAACTTAGCACTTTGGACCCGGATGGGTCAAATGTTTCCGGATCCGGATCACACGTGGGCATGGGGAAAATATGAACCCCCAGAATTCAATTTTTGAAATTTGTTTTGTTTTTCTCGCAATTTTTTGATGCCAATGGATAGTGCTTGATGAGAAACGTTTAAAAATGGTGTTTTTTCGTCATTAAATTTTAAGGCAATTTTTGACTTTTGAAAAACCTTACACCCCCAGAATTTGGTGCTGAACACCTATGATCAGGACTCCTCGTTGCTGAAAATTCACGACCCAGATCTAAGTTATGATGCAATGTCAAGGTGTAGCCATGGGGGGAAGGCGGGGTGGAAATCATCGAAAATTGCCAAAAAATATAATTCTGGGCGTCTACAGTAATCCGCGGGGGGTTCAACTTCTGCGATGGGTGTACAATACCCCGCCCCGGACCCCCACGCCCATGAGTGTGTGCAGCCTTTTTGTCATCCTAATAATAAAGAGCTGCATAGTGTGCGCTGATGGAAGATATTCCCGATAAATATGGACAAAAATTTCGAAAATTATTTGCAAAAATTATAAAAAATGCGCGATTTAACGATAAAAAGAAAACGAACGATTTAACAAAAATATAAACGATACGTCATACGAGCACTAAATGGGTAAAATTTTTGACAGAAATATCGCTATTCACCAAACAGCTGCCGGTGCCTGATGCACTTTTCTAACCATTCAAGGGATACGATTTTTTTCTTCGCTATGGACGACGAATCGACGTCCTTCAATATGGAAAAAGCTTTCTATTGTGTTTGTGGGAAGCAAGCATGAGAGATATTTAAGATCAGATATGCATTCGGGAGAAGTAACCGTGTCAACACGTGGGCGTGGGGGTGGGTTTGGTGGGGGTGGGGGGTTATGCACCCCCAGAAATTCAAATAACCCCCAGAATTTAATTTTTCAAATTTGTCTGTTTTTTCGCAATTTTTTGATACCAATAAGAAGTACTCGATAAGAAACGCTGAAAGTGGTGCTTTTTCGCCATAACACAATTTAAGACCATTTTTTGACCTTTGAAAAATCTTGCACCCTCCCCCGGAATTTGGGTGCTACCCACCTATGATCGTGTCTAGGCCAGACAAGCACATGAGAAAATGGGTTTCGGCGGGTCAAATAAAGACTCCAGAATAGAAAAATTTTAAACTTTCTGGCAAAACGGGTCAAAATGAGAGCCAAAAATGGACGAAAATTGCAAATTTCCTTCAAAACTGCCTAAAATTGACCAGAAACTGTGTTATAACGTAGGTTTATCTTTATATGAGCGCTTATATCAGTTTTTGAGGTAATTCTGGCCCAAAAAAATTCAATTTGTGACTCCCTGATCCCTCTAGGTCAGCCATGCTGTGCAGTCATGGCTAAGAAACATAGGATCGAATTCACACGGATACCGGGAGGAGCAGTGACGGATCTAATCTGGTATTTCCGTGAGGGGCGGTAGGTCAGTCTTTTTTCAAACAGTCGAAAACAGGTCCAAAAAGCCACTAATCGCCAACGAAATAGCGTTTTTCACCCTTTTACGTTGTCAAATTCATTCATAGCGCAACATTGTTTTTTGAAAATTTCAAAAATTACCGACAATTCTATGACAAAAAAGTGAATGAATTTCTTTGAATTAAGCGAAAATCAGGGCGAAGTGTCGGTTGCATAGGTGGGCAGCACCAAAGTTCTGGGGGTGAAAGAGTTTTTCAAAGGTCAAAAAATGGCCTTAAAAATGACGGTAAGGCGAAAAAACACAATTTTTCAACGTTTCTCATTGAGCACCATACCTGGGCAATAGATTTTGGTTCTATAGGTTCCGGGGTCTCTTTTGCTGAGGTTGGTTGGTTGGTTGTTTGGCCATTTGGTTAGTTGTTTGGTTTGGTAGGTGGTTGGTTGGTTGTTTGGTTGGCTAGTTGGCTGGTTAGTTGGTTGGTTGGTTGGCTAGTTGGTTGGTTGTTTGGCTGGCTTGTTGGCTGATTGGTTGGCCGGTTAGTTGGTTGGTTGGTTGGCTAGTTGGTTGGTTGTATCATCTTCTCACTTTTTTATTTTTGGGTCAAAAATTCTACCCCCCCCCCAATCAAAAATGTATTTTCTGGCGCCACCCAGCTGGGGTTCTGAGGGTACCGAAGTGCCTTCTGGCGCCACCCGGTGGCGCGGAAGGCGCGGCATTGCCCACCTGTGTTGAGCACTATCCATTGGCATCAAAAAATTGCGAAAAAAACCAAAAAGAATTTTAAAAACTGAATTCTGGGGAGGGGTATTTTGGTTTCTGGGGTGGGGGTGCATAACCCCCAAACCCCCCACACCCTGGTATTGTCGGTTGGCGCAGAGTGCAGGTAGTCAAAAGAACAAACAACGAATGGCTTATTGATCTTTATAATTCCTCTAATACTTGAACAAATCGAATGAGGTTCGCTTTTTTAAGAGCCTATTACCTCTGCTAGAATGCCCTCAAATTTCAATTACGCTGCTTAACCTTCTCACCGTTTACATTAAATTGAGCAGAAGTCGTTTTTTCATTTTTTGCAGATTTTCTTGTCTAAATAAGCTATCTTTACAACAGTGTAAATCTTCAACAAAAAAAGATAGCTTAACGCGGTTTGATTTAGATTCTCGTAAAGTTACAAGGTTACAAAGGCCAACAACGTTTCTGGCAGATGAGACCAATAGCCGCCTAACTCTGCTTGAATAAAAGATTGAAAAATTCTTACAGATATCCTAGTCTCTTGAACAAAGTAAATCGTGTTTAATTTGGTCGAGTATAAGAGAAGTTAAGAGGAACAATATGCCGTTCGTTTTTCTGAGCTACCCTGTATAAAAGCAGCATTTGACAAGAAGCGCCTTAAGTTTTCAGAATCTAAGCTAAACAATGATAGAAAGAAAAGTTGATTATTTATGTCCCGGACATTGTTCCAAGCGTTTTGAAAATCTTTGTTTACTTCTGACGCAAAATATGGCTCGGGCAGAAGTGTTCAAGGGGATAGTGAGGTTTGACCCCCTCGCAAAATGGCTGCGACCCCCAGAATTATTGATTTTTTGTAAAAGTTTGTAAAGTTGTAAAAAATGAACCCTTTAAAGCATTTCTAGCCCATTTTTTGACTCAAAAATCTAGAATTTTCGGCGCTTCGCACAATTTACACATTTTTTGACCATATTTCTTTCAATTTACTAAATTTCTTCAAATTTTTTCGAAATTTTCCTTACGTTTTTATGTTGTAGAAAGAACGAGCATTGTCTGAAACGTCAAAAATCAGTGTTTTTGACGTTTACCCATCGTTTTTTGCCCAAAAAGGCACTTAAAAAAAAATTTGGGCCTGGCCCCCCAGAATTCACATGCTGTACATGTATGCTTCCGGGCCGTCAAAAAATTAATCAAACGTCATAAATAATTATTTTGAAAAATACGATGGTTAAAAATTGTTGCAAATCACTAATCCATAAAACGGTCAAATATTCCCTTGAATCATATTAGATACGTCATTGAGGTGATTGCACGACGCTGTATACAGTTAAGCAGCCTGCAATATATGTATCTGTCCAAATTAATATATAAACAATAAATAAATAAATAAATAATAGATAAAATATATTGAGCACGTAAATATATCGTTAACGGAACATGGATTCAGATATACCGGACGTTTATTAAGTCATCAAAGGGAACTCAAGGGAGTCCTTTATAAAACAGATTTTTCATAAAATCTGTTCTGAATGCGCAATGCATAGCGGCAAAATTGATGTGCTTGGTTGCACATTTAGGAGACGCCGATTCAGTAAAATTTCAGACTAATTGCCTTAGAAGTATGTGGATTTAAAGATATCTGATTATAAATTTCTCTTCAGTGCTAAACTACCTCTAAATCAGAATCCATGATTCGTTTCTGTTTCTTGCTTGACTCATTACATATCTGCGAAGAAAACACCTTATTTAAATCTAAGGCAAAAGCTGTGGAACAAGCATCCTGGGACACATTGTTAGTTTGGTAGGTGCGCTTAAGTCAAAACGCAGTTGTATGACTAATTCGGATTACAACTATATACATTCGCCTGGTTTTTTAAAAATCTAATCCATGATTTTACATAGTAATTTTGTTTTCTAGGAGAAATAATGACTGGGTTGTTTATGTTTGTCCATTCTTTGAAATAGCTTTTCACTGTTTGGCTCTTTGTTTAGGTATATATCAATACTTACCTCCAGGGCCGGCCCGTGGGTGAGGCGACCGAGGCCTGTGCCTCAGGCCTCAGGACAAAAAAGGCTCTCAAATTTTTCTTATTTTTTATCTAAATTTTAGTTTGATAAAAATTCTAAATTAAGTGTATTATAGGTATAGGTATACAATCAAATCATAACACAACAAAAGTGGATCGAGGCCTGCCTGGCTTAGCTTTAACAACGGATGCCTGCCTACTGCTTTTTTTATAATGTTGCTTGATATAAAACAGTACGGCAAATTGCAGACAGAGGTTTGTCAAGACTGGATGACAGCAAAGGGCGCATATGTATGTAATGAAGGACACATAAGAAATGGAGCTCTTTTTATCAAGTCGCAAAATAGTAAAAATATCATCAGTGTATGAAATTTTCTTCACCCGCGGTGATCCATATTTTCTTCAAGCATTTTTGTGAGAAATTCTTGTAGATTAAAACACTTGATGCTCTGCATTTTTAAAATGCAATGCTTGCGTTTTGTTTCCACTTATCGAAATTTTGCTGAATTACTGAAAAGCTTTAGTCTGCTTACGAAAATTTGACTATTTTTGTGTTGATAACTTTGACTGGTTTAAGCTAATTTCATTTTGGCTGTATGTGTTACGTTTCCGTCAAATCGCAAGTGTTGAATTTTTATTATTTTTTATAATAAGTGATGAAAATTCCCCATTATCGTTTTGTTTCGTGCGAATTTTTTCTCCATCTGTTTAACCTCCGATGTGAAAAAACGGCGGCAGTTTGATTATTAAGATTTCGATTAATCAATATGTAGATGTTACAAAAGAGTCGTTGAAATTGACTTTTTGAAACATTTGACTGATACAGCTTTAAACTCTTTGAACGAAGGATTTATTTTACTTCAGAATTTCTGCGGCAAATTTGGCTTTTTATTCAATATTAGAAAATTAGGCTCAAAAAATGTCAGCGACATTGAGCAACAACGCAGCGACCTGTGATTTCGTTCAATTCATAGTAGTGATATGGGCATTGATGCAAGTGACTTGGCAAGCGAATTGGTCACGCTTTCAAAAATTATTGGTATCTGCATCGAAATCAGAACTAAGTATGCTCGATACATTGAAATTCGTTCAGAAAAAAGGACTAGCTGAAATAGTTCCAAATTTTTGTATCGCATAGCGAATTTTACCGACTTTGCCTGTTACGGTAGCCAGTGGCGGATCCAGGATTTTCCTAAGGAGGGGAAGCGGTACCCTGATTTGGGCGGCAAAATTAGCCGTTTTAAGCCGAAAATCGCTAAAAATCGCTGAAAATCCTAAATTTTGCGCACTATTTTGGGCCAATGGGAGGGGGCGGTCGGCCCCCTAAATCCGCCCTGACGGTAGCTGGTGCAGAGAGGAGCTCTCGAAACTAAAGATTATTGAAACGTATCTATACTGTCAACCTTGGGTTAAGAGAAACTTTACAATTTGGCTACGATATTTATATTGAACATAAACAAGGAAAGCTGATAAATTATGCTAATCTTACTGAAAAATTTTAAATGAGAGCATGCACATTATAAAATTGCATGACAATTCTTATGTAAAAAGGCACCGTTTTTTTGTTCTCGCCCCAGGCCTCACTGATGCATGGGCCGGGCCTGAGAAAGAAGAAAGAATTTAGGCGCTGCCGATTTATAGATCCAACACTTCTGGGAAGATATTTCGAACATAAAGACCTTTGTACTCGCTTTTTGTCAACGATTACCATACGTGATCCTGAGGAGGGATGGGGTTCGGGGATTGGTGAACCCTAAAAAAATTTTCACCCACCCCCAAGAATTCACTACTTCTCAAAGGTTCACATAAATTTACAGAAAATTCGTAGAAAAGATGCATTTTAAAGCGTTTTTAACTATTTATTGCCCGATAGTGTAAAAACTTTCGGCATTTCGCGCCATATACTCATGTTTCGACTATATTTTTCAGTTTATTGACTTTCTGTTTTTACTTCGAAATTTTTTTTGTTTTGTAGCTCTAGAAAGATAGAGCATCGTCAGAAACGCCAAAAAACGATGTTTTTGACGCGTGCTCAGTGCCCACCATTTTTAAGCCAAAGATGCAACTTTAAAATTTGGTACGCCTCCTCAAGGATTCCTATGATATGCATGTATGACGATAACTCCTATTGTCTAGCCGACGATAATCGAAATTGTCCCAAATTATTTATCGTTCTAAGTTTCTTCTAATGAGCCAACGAAGAGTGGGATTCAATTTTTCGAAATTTACACTCCGAAAATCTTTATCGAATTTGGGCGACTAAAATCGTCATCATTTTGTTCTCGTCGAAGATTTAAAATCTGATTTAGTGTGATTTTTAAGAAAAAAATTAAATCACATATTCCAATCGTCAGTATCTGAGTTAAAATCCGAGAGGTCGTTTGCAAAAATTGTTCCTGTTTTTAAAATTTTGTATGCTAATGAAAAGATATCGATGAGGAATGTCGAGAAATGGTGTTTTTCGGCGCTTCTATAAATTTTTCTGCATTTTTTTACATTTGCAAAGTTTCAAACCCGCCTCCCAAATAATTTTGTTCTTTTTAATGTCAAGCAACCAACCTTAATGCTATGCTATTATATATCAATACATTCCCAATGGATGATAAATTTGTTGAATAATCAACGTAGAAAGATAGTGTAAACACAATAGCATATAATTTTATTACGGGCACTAACACGTGATTAAATAATAATAATCCATACAAAATTCTTATTGTTATCTTCTTATTAAAAGTATTAAAATTATTGATTTAATTCTCTCCTGCACTGCTTTTTATGTATTACGCTTTACGCTCACTTCGCCTACAGGAACGTAGCTGGCCGTCCTATTTTTGAGGGGAGACCAACACAAATTTTTGGGGGGATTTAAGTCAAAAGAGGCCAAAAAAGCACAAAATAAGGCTTCAAAAGTCCTATTTTTTGGTTTTTCTGAATTTTGGGGGGTCAACCCTCCATTCCCCAACAGATATGCGCCTGTTCGTCTAATCACTTCGCAATTAGCATATATTATGCTTACCGTACGCCGATACGCATTCTCAACGATCACGTGCGTGATATCGTCATCGTCGAGATCCTGAGTCCATGACCCGTTGTAAGCCGTGATAAAACGACCGAATTGGTTTACAACGTCCGGTTTACATTCATAAAAACAAAATTTTATGCTTGTAAACAAGTCCGGCAATTTTTTACAGCCGAGTCGGGGCTTTTTCGTCGCGTGCGGCTCATTGTCATCGCTACAGTAATCGCTAATTTCGCTCGATTGTCCCGTCGTACTGTACTTGCCGTTCAATCTGCGATTAGGATGCAAAAACGGACCTAGCTCCAACCCAGCCAGTAGCCAAGGGGAGAGGGAGAGGGTGGGCAGTTGTACACCCCAAACCGAAAAAATTTTGTTTATGACAAAGGTACCCCAGACGGAAAAATGAAAAATTCTTGAAGCGTATTTAGAGACCAAAGAATCAGGTTTTTTTGCGTACTTTTGAGCTATTAAACGCGAAATTTGCGGTGTTCCTGCACAGTTTTAATCTTTTAAATCACTCAAACTTGAGATAGACATGAAGAACATGTTAAATTTTTTCGCGCTTCGCGCCACATTGAAACTTTCTGGTTGTTTTTCTTTGCAGAACACAAATATTGATCAGAAAGACTAACGATAGATTTTTTGTATAGGAGTATAAGATAAAATGAAAGATAGTAAAAAAATTCTCTGAAATTTTCTTCACCATTATGTAGAGCTCGTTGAGAAAGGCACAAAAATGTCTCAATTTTGGACTCCCCCTAATATTTATCATGATGTCTGACTTTCAAAATTTTTTGCTTCTCCCCCACCCCATAAACAGAGAGGATAAGGGATTCCAAAACAAAAGATGGTTGTACACCCATCCCCAGAGCCAGAAAATCTTCGAGTTCCCCCTCCCCCGATTGGTATAAAAACTAGCGTATTTTTAATTGTTTTTTTTGGCTAAAAAGCGAAGGTCTTTTACCCCCTCCCGCCACTGAAATTGACCGACCCCAGTGTTAGTTTTTGTACAATGTCCGTTTGTTCATGTCCAAAGATGGCCCCCAAAAGTCTTTGTACATTTCGTACATGCAAATTTTTATGTACTATAATATAGTACAGTAGCGATTTTAGTGTAGTGAAACAGGGTTCTAGATCTTTGGTAGTGAATTTTAGCTTATTTCTAGGTTTCTGACGTAGAAATTTACTAGAAATA
>JAVLUZ010000079.1:0-13660 GCA_036768485.1 Mermis nigrescens
GCTAATATTGAGAATAAGGTGACCTAGAAATTAACTTTGCATGGATGATTTAATCTAATTAAGCGTCAAGGAATTCAAATCTGAAAGAATTAGGCGTCAGTCGGCATTATTGACCGAGTTACAGGCTGTTGAACTTCATGTGTTTAAGGATAACAAATTAATCAAGACGAACTGGACTATTCTCAATATTAACCGTTTTTACTTCTATTATACTTAGGCTTAGGCTTAGTATATCTGAAAAGGTGTTTAAAGCTGCTTAGGTCGAGGTCGCTCCCACTCAGGTCGATGTATAGATGCTTAGGTCGATGTATAGATGCTTAGGTCGATGTATAGATGATTATATGTTGAAATGTCAAATTTTCAAAGAAAAACTGGGATTTTATGCCTTTTCAAGCAATAATCTATAATGTAGATGTTGAAAACACGGAGTGAAAAAAATCTTTAAAAAAATTTTTTTTCGAAAAAATTTTTTTTCACTGAAATGGTTTTCCGACAGTTTTTTCGACTTCTAAGATTATTGTTTGAAAAGCATAAAAGCACGTTTTTTGAAAATTTGACAAGGTCACGTTATTCTCAATAAACTCCCTAAATAGACTCTAATTATAATCCACTGGCATAGCTAGGGGGAATGGGGGAATCCCTTGGGGGAAAATTTTAAGATGTTCAAGAACTGAGCAATATGGTCGCGTGATACTGTTCTGCGACGTAAAATAGAAGAAATAGGGGCTTTGCGTCGATTTTTTCTATCTTTTGGCAATTTCTATCATTTTATTGCACGGAAAGTCAAAAAAATTAGCGCTTCGCGTGCATTAGAAGCATTTTTCCGTCAAAACTGTGAAAATTTCACAGAAAATAATTTTTCTATTGCTTAAATAGTGCAGAACAACGTGAAAAACCAAAGAAACATGTTATTCATGGCCCCGCCCGTTTTTATGGAGTTTTTTAGATGAAAAAATATTTGAATTCTCCCCTGGCGAAAATCCTGGTTACACCTATGATTATAATCGCGAAAATTTTCTGCGATTCTCGGCTAAAAAAGCAAAGAGGGGAGTGAAGGAAAAAACCATTATCATATTTCATTTGGGGGAGGGGGGCACGTGCCCCCCTGTTCCAGTATTGGTGTAGCTGGTCCACATATGTATTAAGATAGCCACGTTATGAGTACGTATACAGCAAGTATTATCCGGTGAAAGCTGCCACCTAACTGATTTGATTTGAGTCAAGTCGGAAAAAAATAAGGCAGTCATCAGATTTTTCGAGTAGATTCATGTGACTGACCAAAATGTTGGTGCCAGCGTTTAAAATAAGCCTAAGCAATGGGATGCAGCTCGCGTCGCTCGCTGCGCTCGCTCCGCTCGTCGCATCCCATTACTTAGGCTTATTTTAAGCGCTGGCACCTACATTCTTGGTCGGTCCATGATACTAGGCCTACGCCTAATCAGCTGGTAAACCAGCAAAACATCACGAATAGCTTGCAATCTTTATCGAAATTAACCAGCGTTAGTCGATTGGTTATGTTTCTGGACTTTAGAGCAAAGGGTCCACGTTTCGAATCCGACTGCCAGCAACTTTCTCTCGTTTCCTCAAATGCTATCGACCGCACACATACGCCCTTATAATATGACTATGTTAATATATATGTGAACCAGCTACACGAATGCCCCCTATTCCCCCCCTCGATACAGGACTCCGAACAAATCTAATTAAATCAGGAAGAAAAGTGTTGTACCGTAAGAGTAAACGCCACGCAGTAATTCTTCCTTAAGCCCCATACGGTCGAACGTTGGTAAAATTTCCACATCTTCGGAGGTCTCGAATTCAACATTAGTCAAGTCGTCTACGGCAACAGGCAAAACTCGACGTTTGACATTACTTTCACTCATTTTGTTTTTGCGGTCTCCTACCTGAGAGATAGACAATATTCTTATAAATCAAGTAGACTATACAAATTTCACAAACACAACTAATCGCTAGTACTACTGCAACTGATTGACGCACATGCCAAGCCAATCTGAAGCCAAATTAATTTTCAACTCTGTGACAGTAACTTCAAATTATATTATATACATGTGTAAGCTAACTAACACGAGAAGCTATACACCTCACCTAAATTAATGACTAGCAGATCCGTTAGATTCCGCACTTAACGACCGCAGAGGATTTGTGAAATTCTATAGCATCTCATCTCATAGTATATTAATCGCATATACCTTTTCCATGATTACCAAAAACCATCATCCTATTATGGTCTGTTTGGGCATAAACTTTGAAAACTAGGTCCAACAATAAATCGACAGATTGCAAATTATAGCATTGATTTGATATATAATTATCGTAATCCGTCGACTAACTTTTGAAAAAATTCTTCAAATTTGTACCCAAACTTATGTGAAACAGACTATGTGCTGTTTTAAAAAACAATGATTGAATGCACTAGCATGTTTTTGCAGTCCAATAGCGTTTGAATTGTAGTCTGTTTCATTTATTCGAGAGCTTTTTAGTAAATTTTTTTTAAAGGCCACAGTAAGCGAAACAAACGATTTACTGTAATTCAGTAGATCAGCTCAGTGAGCAACAGTGGGTTGAATCCTTCCAGTTTTAACAGGGGCGGATTAAGGGGGGGCTGCCGCCTCCCTCTATTGGCCCAAAATAGTACGCAAACTTAGGGATTTTTGAGCGATTTTTAGCGATTTTCGGGTTAAAACGGCTAAGTTTTCCGCCCTAGTCAGGGTTCCGCCCCCCCCCCCTTAGAGGTGCCGCCCCCCCCTTAGGAAAATCCTGGATCCGCCACTGATTTTTATTGCCCAACTCCGTCCATATAAATTTAATTTAGGCATTTAATCAGTGCTGGGTCATACTGTGAGTGCGCTGAATAAAAAGCCATCGACTGGAATCGAACCCGGGTTGCTTCGACGACAAGCGGGCGTTTAACTACTGAGCTATGCGGGAGTTCGCAAGGTTTCCTAAAATCTAAGTACATATATTCTGCTTAAAGTGTCACCTTAGGATAAGCTGAATGCGCGATTTTTATCTGTAAGTTGATTGATCTGCTGGAAGACGAGAATAAATCATGCCACAAAGAAGGATATTGAAAAACCCTTCTTTACTAAGTAGCTATGTACAGTGAGATCTAGCGACTTACAAAAGATAAGAAAAAAAGGTTTACTGTAGCCTCCTAACACATTTACCGAAAAAGCTCTCGGAAATAGACTTAATAGTGGGATCCATTCCAAACGGCCCACTTTCGCTTTTTGACCTATTACTGCAGCTGAATATTTTACGAGTTAGCCCGTTGTACGTTGTAGTTGTTTGTTATATAGTCTGTTTCACACAACTTCGGTCATAAATTTTAAAACTATCTACGGTAATAAGCTGACAGATTGCGATTATATGTAGCATTGATCTGATATATAAATATCGTAACCCTCGGCCTACTGTCGACGAAAATTCTTAGAATTTATGCACGAAGTTATGCGAAACAGACTATAGATGCGCTGCATGATAAGCTCGGCACCTTAAACATTAAAAAGAAGAGTTTTCAGCATCAACCGCTATAAGAATATAATTGAAGAAGCCGATTTGTGCAGTTGAAAATTTATGCAGTAAAATGACTTTTGCAAAAATAGGCCGTTTGAAATGGAACAGACTATAGTCATAAATTTTCCTTCGCATCGAAAGTCGGGTAAACATGCGCCTATCAACTCTTCTAAGTTATAGATTTATCCATTTTAATCATGTATGTACTAGGGCTCGACGCGTCGTTATATAGGGGCTCGACGCGTCGCCATTGTCAAGTCACGATAATTGATCACCGGCTTGTCTTATTATTATTACAATACAATCGAACTCGGATAAGTGCAACTCTGATAAGGCGCAACCTCGGTTACATGCAACAGACTTTCATTTCCCGATTTTGTTCCCTATGTTTTACGTGTGGTTGCACCTCGTATAAATGCAACTCGGGTAATTGCAATACTCGCTTAAGTGCAACCATTTTTTTATCCACCAACCCATATTCACAATGCGTAACTACAACTTTTTAGAATGGATGATGAATGTCTGCTGAACAAGCGCATTTTTTCGTGCACCATCATGCTTTTCAAGAATGTTACTGGTGTTTTTCCCTAATCATTTTGTTGTTCTTTCATTATTATGTATGCCTCATTGTTGGATTTTACTTTTTCCAATATTTTTACAGTATTTTGTCCAAAATTGATAATCACGTTATAAGAACGGCTGCTAATCCAAAAAAATTACTACATTCCCCATAGCCCAAAAACTGGAAATTTTGGACGCTTTCGATTTTGCACTGTTCTAGAGACACCTCGAATAAGAGCAACCTTTTTCGAAATTTCATAAGACACATCCTAAAAGTGCAACCTTGCTTAAGTGCAACATCGCTTAAGTGCAACTTTTTTAGCATCCCGAGCAGTTGCACTTATCCGAGTTCGACTGTACACATTATGGGCGGTAAAAATCGAGGATCAAAAATTTACGTCAACAATCAACATCCTAAATCACCACCGCAACGAACGGGAAATTTTACTCTCCTTAATACAGAAGATGACAATAATAGTCTTTGTGTCATTTGCGCGGAGACAGTTACGGATAGTCATATTTCGGCTGTTCAATGTGGACTATGTCATAAGTGGGCACATGCTGAGTGCCTTAATCTACCATCAGCACTTATTTCATATTTCAATAGTTCGTCCTATATTGACGTTTCTTACTCTTTTCCATTCGTTTGCTCCTTTTGTAAACCCCTGTTCGAAAATTTCGCTTCTTTACCGGCTAAGATGGCTGCTTTAGAATCTCGTCTAAACTCAATTGAATCAAAAATCGGCGCTTCTACGTCACCCAGCATTGTCGATATAGGTTTATTAATTCAAGATGGTCTAGAACGTGAATCGAAAAAGTCGAATGCGGTCGTATTTGGTTTAGCCGAATCTAACGATGACCTTGTTTTGGTTAAATCTTTAATTGATGATTATATAAAGACTCTGATTTTTCATCTGCCGATATAACGCAGGTATTTAGAGACGGTCCTAAATATTCAGACAAAGCTCAGTTTCTGAAAGTTTGTCTTTCTTCGTCACGTGCTCAACGTCGCTTTATTGGTCTTATCAACAAAGTTGTCCGCCCTGCAAATCCAACAAACGTCTACTCGAAATTACGTGCGCGACCGGATTTGTCGTTTCTTCAGCGAAAACGTCAGCGTGAACTTAACGACGAGTTGCACCAACGACTGGACGCGGGCGAGACTAATTAATAAATCGACTTTAGGGATGACTGTGTGAAGAAGAAAACAGTACGAGTCTATGATCCTCGTTCTACAGCCCCTAAACCATCTAATCCCAAATTTCGTGCTCAACATGGTCAACACCACACATGGGCGTGGGGGGTCTGGGGGGTCTGGACCCCCAGAAACCAAAAGACCCCCAGAAATCAAAAGACCCCCCAGAATTCAATTTTTGAAATTTTTTTTCGTTTTTTCGCAATTTTTTGATGCCAATGGATAGTGCTTGATGAGAAACGTCGAAAAATGGTGTTTTTATCGCCATACCACCATTTTTAAGGCCATTTTTTGACCTTCAAAAAATCTTGGACCCCAGAATTTTCTTGCTGCCCACGTGTGGTCAACACGCGTCTAATATTTAGGTAAATTCGCCCCGTTATTTTGTTAATATTAAATGTTTGCTATGTAATTCTCGTAGTATTGTGAGTAAGTTAGGGGAACTTCACTTTCTCTTAAATACTGCAAAATTCGATATATTATTTTTTTGTGAAACCTGGTTAAATGAATCTATTTCCAACAGTCTATTATGTCCCTTAAAAATTATCTTATTCTCCGATCAGATCGTAAGAATAAGCGGGGAGGTGGAGTTTTAATTTTTGCTAAACCTTATCTTTATGCTCGATGCGTTAAAGTTCCTGCTTCTCTGTTTGTTTCTGATACTTTAGTAGTTGAAATTTTAAAGGTGGAGATGTTATAAGATGTTTGTTAGTTTATAGATCTCCTCAGTATGATTTTGATACTGCACTTCGGATATGTAATTTAATCGAATGGGCTACTAATAGTTGTCATCCCGTTATTATAGTAGGTGATCTAAATTTGCCTAAAATTGATTGGTTTCATGGTACTTTTACATTTAATCCATTAAACGAATTATTTTTTGATTACTTATCAGCTAGTGGTCTGCAACAGTTAGTTATAGAAAATACT
Organism: Mermis nigrescens; assembly: GCA_036768485.1. Taxonomy (NCBI): domain Eukaryota; kingdom Metazoa; phylum Nematoda; class Enoplea; order Mermithida; family Mermithidae; genus Mermis; species Mermis nigrescens. The sequence goes on from JAVLUZ010000079.1 coordinate 6,224, forward strand.
CACGATAATACTTTGATTGATGTAGTATTTGCTGCATATAACGTTTTTAATATCCAGGTTCTTCCTCCTTTTTCAACAAGCGACCATAATTCGATTTCTTTTGAAATTTTAACTAGAAGTTTTCAAGATGGAGATAAACCTTGCTTAAATTTCAATAAAGCGGACTACGAGAGTATAGCTACTTTTTTATCCTCTGTTTCTTGGCCTGACATTTTTTCTACATGCTCAACAGTTAATGACATGTATAATGCTTTTTTAAGTATATTAAATCCTATTATTTTTAGTTTTGTACCTACTTTTAGGGCTAAATTAAAATTTAAATACCCTAAAAGCTTACATAAATTATTTCTTAAAAAACGTTCTCTATGGGATAAGTATAAAGGTGTAAAACTCCAGGAACTAAAGTTAAATATCGAAATCATTGTAAGGCTCTACGTAGAACTATTCATAATTATTTCTCTTCTCAAGAAAACAAATTGCTCAAGAATAATAATCCTAAAGCTTTCTATACTTTTGTAAATAATAGGTTAAAAAGTCGCAATGAAATTCCTCCTCTAACATTTTTCTGATAATAATGTTATAACCGATTCATTACGCAAAGCTAACATTTTTAATGATTATTTCGCTTCAGTGTTTTCTAGTGACATTACTAACGCGAATTTTCTTTTTCAGAAGCGCTGTGATTTTTCGCTTTCTGACGTTATTTTTAGTGAGGATCGCGTATTGGAAGCCATTAACTATCTAAATAAGTCTAGTGCAGCTGGCCCCGATGGCAAATGTAATCTTTTTTATTAAAAAATTGTCGTTTCAAATGATAAAGCCGTTAAATAGTATTTTCACTGTATCTTTTCTGTCTGGAAATATTCCCGAGCTTTGGAGCATGGCACATGTTATTCCGATTTTAAAAAGGGGGATCCAGCATTAGTGGATAATTACAGGACCGTTTCTATTTGTTGTTCTATTACCAAAATTATGGAAAGAATTATTAATAGTCAATTGTTAGACTTTATTAAGGTTAATAAACTAATATCTCCTTTTCAATTTGGTTTTCAAAAGAATAAATCTTGTGAAACACAATTGTTAAAGTGTAAATTTTCATGGATTCAGTCGTTAGCTAAAAAAGAAACTGTTGATATAATATATTTAGATTTCTCTAAAGCTTTTGATAAAGTAAATATGGAAAAACTTCTTATTAAGTTAAACGGATATGGAATAAACGGGAATTGTATGCATGGTTAAAGGCCTATTTGTTTAATCGTTCCCAATGTGTTCGCGTTAATCAGTCTTTTTCAGATTATGTGCCTGTTACCAGCGGTGTCGTCCAAGGAAGTGTCCTTGGACCTACGCTCTTATAAATGATATTTGTGATAATATTTGTAGTACGGTTTATATGTTCGCAGGTGATATCAAAATTTTCAATATTAGTCGTAACTGTAAATTATTACAGTCTGATTCAGATAAGATTATTGACTGGGCAATTGCATGGGATTTACCTATTTCTCGAACCAAAAGTCAAGTTCTATATTTGGGTAATAATAATCAAAAAGCTGTTTATAGACTAAATGGGGAAATTATTTCTAGTGATCCGTTTGTCCGTGATTTAGGAGTTTTGATTCCTCGAAATTTAAAATTTAAGGAACATTATAATTCTTTGATTAAAAAAGCTTTCTTTAGATGTATTTTTAATACGTAAATCATTTTTTTCGCGTGATAAAGGTAACCTTGTTAAAAGCTTATAGTTGTTATGTTAGACTTTTATTAGAGTATTGTTGCAGTGTATGGAACCCCTCTTATCTTAGTGTAAATACATGGCCCCTAGCGTCTACGGAATCGACGCAGGAACCGAATGTATTTGCCTTCGAGTTACTTAGGTACGTAGGTACTTAGATCTGCACTTAGCGCTGGCCCGATCGCTTAGCCTGGGATCGCTTCGATCCTTGGACCCTCACGAGAACTTACGGCTTCGATCCCCTCAGCCCTAATATTGCTGGCCGCTTTTCGTCGGGTGATCTCAGCAGCTACGCCCCAGGACCTAAGGCTACCTACCTAATCTCGGAATTGCCGCGGAGGTCAGTTGACCTATCTCAAACCTCAAGTTGATTATTTAACTTATTTTCTGGTTAGGCTTGATCCGAAATGTTTTTGGTTCCTAATGTGTATAGCACAATAAACTTTGAAAACAAAAACAACGAGCTCTATACTGATCAATCATCCTTAAAGATTAAATAATGTTTTTAATCAATTTTGGGTTTGAGAAAGGAATTAAGGTTTTCGAACAAAATAAGCAATCATATGGAATTTACCTATCCGTCCACTCAGAAGAGTCGAAGTCCTCGACGTGGGAATTTCCGACCTTACCCTCGGTATATCCAAAACCCCTGGGTAGGTTTTCTCTAATTTATTTCAAACGCTGAATACACGGCCTAATTGCCGGACAACAAAAATAACGCAAAAGAAAAACAAAACGTACGCCACTATACGCTACGAATGCGATTACCAACGAGAATGCCAACAATACTAACTACACTGGCCTCAAGGGACCATTACAGTAAAATAAACACGTCAAATTAACGTAATACTGGAACACTTTTTATCTCAGATCAATTATTCTAAGCTAATACGAGCGGTATGCATTAAACAATTACTATTATCATATACTTAACCCTATATTACCGGACAAGTATTGTCAAATCCTATTCCCAATTTGACCGTAAAAACTCTCAAGTCAGCCCCGCTATACTATTCTCTAGCTAAATGGTTAGCTCCCTGGACAAAGACTTACAAAATAGTATGAGAATATACAGATTTTATTGGCGTAAAGAACAAACGGGCCGTACGGCACAATACTAGGCCCACCAAAATCATCAATTAACCTATCCTCAGGCAAGTCTTCTGCTCATGCCCCTTTAGACTTCTTTCTTCCGACTCCGCCTATCTCCGTTTCTTCCTTCTCCGGCCCGCCTTTTACGCTCTTTCATTGGTTGCATTACATTACTAATATTTTGTGCATATTATACATAGTGAGCTGATTAACATGCGAAATAATACGTTTTCCACATTTTCGCCCTTAAAGACGAACGTCCGCGTTCGGAAAAAAATAAAAGGCTAAATGTTATATGCTATATATATGGAAAACAATATGCAGTCAGAAATTACGATAAAAAAACGAAAAGAATGTTAGAAAAAACTGAAGCTATAAATTCTTTACGTATATGTTTGATGAGACCGTCCCTACAGTTCTCTTGCATGTTGAATACACCTAATTTCTTAACAAAACGAAAATGTAAATACATTATGTAGATAGTGTATCTACACGTGCCGTTACATTGTACGGCCTTTGCGCACCTTAGTGCACCAATCCCGACCATCCGGTCATTTGTTTCCACTTTGGCGACCCAGCCATATTTTTAGATCGACGATATGACATGCGGAGGCATTCCGACCACGCAGTGTCAATTGGTTGGACTCTTGTCGCTAGGTGTCGCGAGGGATACTATGATGCGACCTTGTTTACTGTGGAACACCCCACAAGTCCCCTATCACTTTTCACATTTAAAACATAGGCGACATGACCGCTATTCACGTTGAGCCTGTGCGGAGACCTGGAAAATCTATGTGCAAGTAGCACACAATTTTTGTCATAAACACATTTTACAATAATTTCTTCTTCTATTACTGTGGGCCAATCCCCCTTAGGATTATTAGTTGGTTGGTGCCAGTTTGGCTTTTGCTTTTGTGGCGTGTCAACTCCGACTTTATTAGCGCCATTTATTGTACATTGTTTCAACTCGGTAAAAGCACAAAAATCCACTGCTTAGGGGTGCATTATATCGCAAGCAGTCAGGAATTGGGACTAGGCCGGCCGTAATATTATTTCTTGCCGGATTTCGTTGGGTAAAGTCTTTATTTATCATTTTGTGCAAAATTCATAATTCCTTTTTCAAACCAAAAATCTATAAAAATTATTACATAATTTTTATAGTGGATGACAACCCGGAATAGAGCTCTTTGTTGTTGTGTTTTAAGTACAGAGTGCTAGTGGAACCAGAATTCATAAGTAGTTTCGCCATAGGTAATCTGGTGCGAAACCTTTTCAGATTCTTTTCGCGAAAAATTATTCTTTTGGTCTAAAAAGGTCCAAGGACCTAGGGCGAATACCGGGATTATCTAATTACTCCTGGTTAAGATCTGCGGTCGGCATCTCCTTCCCATAATCTCCATAGGTATCGGACCAATTACGTCCGTGGAGATTTTAGGTAGTAGGTATTCAGGGTCAATTTGGAAGAGTGCAGGTTTTTACCGCAGCTTCTTGACCAGCGCTAGGTGTAGCATAGGTACTTAGGTAAGTCCCGAAGGTACTTACGGGGGTTCGCTGCTTTCGTAGTTGTTGTGTGTTGGGTATCTTCTCTGACGGCGTGCTGTCAGTTTAGTTATCCGTACATACTTCAAGTGCTAAATCAGCCAACTCGTTTGCGCGCGCTAAGATACTCCAATAACTAGGAAGCGGGCGAAACCCCTCTAAGTTACAGTGGAGTTTCCCCCCTTAAGGTTGCTCGCGACAACCGATCCGGTGTCTGTCATCATTTAAATTAATACATAATATTTTCTTTACCCAAAAATATTTATTTCGGCATTCTAAAAATGTGTATTGTTTCGCTCGTATATTTTTATCGTATCGTCCGCGTCGCGGCAGTGCGCAGATAAGTTAAGCGTTCGCGGCAAAGAAATTCTGTATTTGTGGTAAAGTCGCTGGTATTTTTTTCTCTATATACCTATTCGACTAAGCGAAATATTTTCGCCTTTCGCCACGCTTCATACATTCTTTTGTGCCTCTCTTTCGTACTCGTTGCTATTTTGGCATATAGAGGTACGTTTTTCGGGAAAAACCCATACCTAGAGGGGTCCAATTCGGAAAAATTTTTTCAGATTTTCAGATAGTGGATTTTTTGGAGAAAAAAATTTTCTTTTACCTAACGTTCATATTTCAAACGTTCCATTTTTATAATGGGTGGTAAGAAAATTTTACGTACCCCTCCAGCTAAAAAGGTGCCGCCCCTAGCCCGTCCTGCGCGCCCATTACAGCCTGATCAAACCAGTTCTTCGGCGATTGATAACACTACTTTACTCCCTTCGGCAAATAATACCTCCGTTATCCCTTCTGATAATGAGTCTACTACCGGCAGCGTGCATTCCGGAACCGGTAATTCTGCTGATACGCAAATTGAAGTAAATTCTGACGCTAACGATCGTTAATAATGATCTTAACTTGCGCGCGAATAACGATGATAATCAGACGGAAAACGAAGCCGTTTTACCTGGTCGAACTTTTGATGTAGAAAGTAATGCATCTGAAAAGCAAAATGAGGATGAAACTCGTCCTAATTCGTCAAATTCTGAACGAATTCTTTCGGCTATTCTTGAGAATATTCAGAAAATGCAGTTTCAGCATGCGCAAGAATTGCGCCAAATACGTGAGGAATTTAATAACCGGTTTACGGCTACGTTTTCTGCTCGCCCTGAGGCTAATCAGTCTTTGCGAGTACATAACGATGAAAACGTGATTAATGATGTGCCTATCGAGTTACCGAAACGGCGTGTCGAACAGACGGTAAATAACGAAACCGAGTTTGATAATTCATCGCCTGTCATTCGGCCTCCGATTAATAATCCTAAGCCTAAGGTTATACTCGCGTCCGAAAGGACATCTGTGCCTATTTTACCTATGAGTGATCGTATGCCTGTTGATTTTAGATCATTGTGTATGCGTGAGCAGCGTGTGCAAAACCCTCTTTCTGTGGATAATTTATCTAATTTTGCGCATTCTTCACAGCACGCGTCTAATCAGCAAAGTGTTGAAAACGCGCCTACTTTTTCAGAATTTTTGCAGCGCCCTTTAAATCAGCTAGCGCCTGAATTTGTGCCTAATACTGTAAATAATACGCAACATCCTTCTTTAAATCCGCCGCCTTTGCAGTATTTTCCTCCTAACGCGGAAAGCGCGCCCATGCAGCACGCGTCGCATTTCAGGAGCGATAATTTTTCAGCGCACGATAATTTAGCCAATCCTAACGACGACTCCATGCCAATCAGGGACAATATAGTCGCGCCGCCAGCCAGCCAGCGCCATGTCAGATTTTCAGATGAGGACTCTAGCTCTTCGCAGCAGGAAGATTTGCATCGCTCGCGCCGCAGTGAAAGTTCGCGTCGCAGTTCTCGTCGCTTCGCGCCATAATTCAGATTCTTCGTCTTCTTCGCGCGATAAATCATCTGTTGCTGAAGCCATTAATTGCGGCCCTTTCATACAGCAAATGCATATAGCTGTAGCTGCTAGGAAATCTTTTCAGGGTGAAAAAACTGATATTCGGAAATTTTTCAGCGAATTTGAAAGACTGGCAAAAATATATAAAATCGACAAAAAAGATAGAGCTGAATTTGTTTCATCATTTTTCGACGACTATGCGTTAAATTTGTATGAAGCGTTACCTCAAGAAGTGCGTAATTCTTACACTAAGACTAAGTACGCTATGATCGCGTGAATTTTGTCCTCTCGATCACGATACGTTATATGACCACTTTCTTGACCGTAAGCAACAGCCCAATGAGTCTGTTCAAGCTTACTATCTCGCGCTTCACAAACAATTAAGACGCGCTAGACCTCATATTGAAACCGACTCTGAGCAATTTAACGAAATGCTTCGCCATCAATTAAAGCGCGGTATGTTACCTGAAATTTCTACTGCAGCCTATCAACGCTGCGCCTGAAGCTGAGTTGCATGAATTTTTGCATAATGCTAAGTGCGCAGAGTATGCAGCGTGCCAACTTGAAGCGAAAAAAGCGCCAACGCCCTATGTCTCGACCATTGCCAATCCTGCCACTGGTGCAATTCCTAAGGAATCTGTGCATTTTTCTAATAATGCTGATTCTGATCGTTCGCAGCAATAAGACGTTTTCTCGATCAAAACGCCCCAACAATGAGCAATCTTCAGCGGCGTAAATTTTGCGATTTTTGTAAGCGCACGGGTCATGTTGAAGAACAATGTTTTAAAAAGATGAGACAGCGCAAAATTGACGAAAATGCACAGCAAGCGAAATTCGAACCCGTCGCGCGTCAACGTAGTCAGTCGCGTTCTTGGAATAGTCGTAATCGCTCATCGTCGCGCTCAAATTATAATAATCGACCTCAGTCTAAGTCTAGATATCGCGATCAAAGCCAAAATCGTCAACCTCTTTCACAAAGTTCTGACTCACGTTTTGATTCTAGGCGTTCAGCGTCCAATTTTTAGGCAAAACTATCACAATTACGCGCCAAATTATCGCCAAAACTATCAAAATCAGCCATATGATAATCGCATACAATCGTATGACTATCGCCAAAATAATCCTTATGTGACTCATCTGGCAGAACAGCGTAACACGTATTATAATTCCAATTATCA
>JAVLUZ010000790.1:0-238640 GCA_036768485.1 Mermis nigrescens
ATTAATTGAGTATCAGCTAATTAAAATTCATGGCATGTACAAAGCGGTAAATACACACGCTTAGTTTTTCTGCAAAAGCGCCGCTAAAAACAACTATACATGTGCTTATCACAATGCCTGTTACATAATATTAACATTTTCATGTGTGCATCTATATTGACGCATACTTCAATGCACTAAAAATCGGCGATATCGTAAGAAAATGGGATGAGTTCATATTCTTACGATTTTAGTCGGCGATATCGTCGACTAAAATCGGGAAAATTGGCGATATAGCCGACAAGAATTGGGAGAGTCGGCGATATCCCGACAAAAAATCAGGAAAGTCATAAGAATCGGCGATGTCGTCGACAAAAATCGGGACAGTCGGCGATATCGCCAGCTAAAAATCGGGAAAACCGGGGCACTTGTGGACCGCGAGTCGCCGATGTCAGCGATATCGCCAATTTTTATTCATAAACCGGGCTTTAAGGGCTACTTTGTGCTTAACAGCAAACTTTTTTACACTCAATACGGAGTTGGATCTAGGGGTTTAAACTTCATACGCTAGTGGATAGTGTAAAAAACAGGTTTTGTCTAAGATTTCTCCACCAACTTCTCCGCTTATGAGTCGGGATTACTTGAAAAGAATAAAAATAACGTACGTTTCGAGGACTACACGTCGCAGCGAACCGCGTTTAAAAAAACTCAAAATTGAGTTTCTTATGGTGGTGTTAAGTTCGAAGTTAGGGGTGTAACATAGGGCAAAAACACGCTTCCTTTAATTTTTGATAGGTAATTATCTCAAATATTTTGCGGAACAGAAGTTTTCCACACGCAAACGTACTATGATTTAAAGGCTACAAACTGGCCCAAACCGAATTTCTTTCCACTCACTGGGAAATTAGATTCAGATTTTTAAATTTACAATGTGGTGGATAGTGGAAAAATACATTTTGTCCCTTCTTTTGTTTGCCACTTTCTCCGTTTAGAAGTCAGGATAAGTCAGATGGAATAAAATACACGTCACCATAAATTGCATTTATTTACAACAAGATTTAGCTTTTTCGAGAGGTGTAAAGTCAAAAATTGGGGGGGTTAAACGTGTTTCTGTCTTGTTATCTCTGTCAACTTCTCTCCTTATGAGTCTGGACATGATCTCAAGTCTAAAAATGTACCAGAAATCAAACGTGATACGCCGGTAGGGCGTGTTTGTTTAAACTCAACAGTGGTGTAAAGCGTTTTACATCTAATATTTATTTGTCTTCAGGCCATTGTGGTGACTTAATTTTTTTCATAAATATTCATTATATCAGAGTAATATCAGAATTACAAGTCCGACTGAATTCTTCTTTACACTCAGCGATTGTTTACAGTTTACACAGCAAATTAACTTCAATTCTAGAGCTTTGCGAAAGCTTATTTTTTTCAAAATATTCTATGTAACGTCAGAATTACGAATCTGATTGTTAGTTTCCTCCACAGCCTGTAGTTTTGTAAAAATTGCTCTATTCATTAATTTGTAATGTGTAAAGTTTACACTACAATTATATTTTACTTCCAGAGCGTTGAAAAACGTAAATTTTCTTCAAAAAATGTTTCTTAATGTCAGGATTACGAATATGACTGTATGTTTTCTTAACACGCAGTAGTTGTGTAAATTTTACACTGAAAATTAACTTTAGTTTCATAGCGTTACAGGAGCTTAATTTTTTCAAAATGTTTTATGTTATGTCAGGATTACGAATCTGAGTCTAAGTGTCCTTTACACCCGGTAGTTGCGTAAAGTTTATGCTGGAAATCTTTGATCTGTTTAAATAAGGGGCAAACTTATAGTATCGGGGACCGGCCGCATGGTTGTTTTTGGGGGCGAAGCTTCATTATAGAAGGTAGGCCATGATTGATCAGACAAATAAATGGTCTACTGTCTATTGTTAGAGTGAATAGTAAACAAACAGTTAATTTGTGACTAGTAACACAATGGGTTCGCATTGTAGGTACACTACAGTACAAAACATATAAAAACTTTGTCGGCGAAATTTTAGCGCCCTCGATGGAATAGCCCTTGAGAACCGACTGTTTTGACCCGCACTTTGGACATCTCCAGACATTGCACTCAATTTTGCCGATTCTTTGATCAGACTTTAGGTTCCATTGCATGGAATGCAATCGACACTACTGCGAAGGATTTTTCGGCTTTGAAAGTACTGAATAACGCTTAAATTGTCCTTACGAATTACATTAAGCTCAAATAAATTCATTCTGACCCTAAGTCGATCGATAGCGCAACACAAATTAGATTTTTCCCGTAGCTACAATACATATTATTTACCCATATCAACAGTCAGTGGCGGATCCAAGATTTTCCTTAGGGGGGCGGTACCCCTAAGGGGAGCGGAACCCTGACTTGGGCGGAAAAATTAGCCGTTTTAACCCGAAAATCGTTAAAAATCGCATAAAAATCCTTAATTTTGCGCACTATTTTGGGCCAATGGGGGGCGACCGCCCCCCGCCCCTACTAAATCCGCCCCTGTCAACAGTAGCTATTGTTTTACCGGTCGTAAATTATTAAGGCCCTGCGTTTGTTTACTTTGTGTGTGAGAATACGCAGTAGACCACTCATTTGTCTGCCTTCTGTAACGAAGCTCCGCCCCAAAAACGGACTTTGCAGCAGGTCCCCAATACTATAAGTTTGCCAAATAAGGTAAGGTTGTCTTGTTTAAAAAGAATGCTGATGTTCAGAACAATATTGTTTTCCGCGGTCTTGGATTGCTTTCATTGTTGTGGCATGTTACCGTATGTGTTTACTGACTGTTTTATTCAAAGCATGCTAATTAAAAGTAGTGTACTAGCAAGGAAAAATGCTCCGGTGGAACAAAAAACACGAATATACTTGGGATTACGGATTATTAGGGACATAAAAGGAGGGGACTTGGAAAAAGCTCCTATGTATATGCCTAAAGTCGCAAAAACTGTTTAAAATCAGTTTTTCTCTAACCAACGCAAAAAACCGAGGTATATTCTACGGCCTCTGAAAAGATATAACCTTCTTTGAATAATTATTAATACTTCACATAAGATTGTATAAACTTAAACTAAAATGTATACTTTTTGTAAATTGCTTGCAAGTTGCAACGCTGACTTGCTTCGTATTGTGACCACACCTGGGCGTGGGGGGTTTGGGGGGTATGCACCCCCCAGAAACAAAATACCCCCAGAAATCAAAATCCCTCCCAGAATTCAATTTTTGAAAATTTTTTTCACGTTTTTTTCGCAATGTTTTGATGCCAATGGATAGTGCTTGATGAGAAACGTCGAAAAATAGTGTTTTTATCACCATACCACCATTTTTAAGGCCATTTTTTGACCTTCAAAAAATCTTGCACCCCCAGAAATTTCTTGCTGCCCACGTATGATTGTGACTGATAGAAAACTAACTAGCAATTGTATTTGAAGGTGTTTTATTTTCTTATCAGCAAGCAAACCTGACGTCAATTGGTTTGAGCAATAAATCGTTGCAGGCATGCAAGCATACCTACATGCATAGGTGGGCAGCACCAAAATTCTGGGGGAGGGGGTGGGGTGAAAAAATTTTCAAAGGTCAAAAAATGGTCTTAAAACTGGTCGTATGGCGAAATAAACACCATTTTTCGACGTTTCTCATCAAGCACTATCCAATGGCATCAAAAAATCGCTAAAAAAGCAAAAAAAATTTCAAAATTTGAATTCTGGGGGTATTTCAACTTCTGGGGGGTGCATACCCCCAAACCCCCCACGCCCATGTGTGCCTACATGCAGTCTGTTTCACCTTAGCTTACGCGTTTCCTACTACTTCAAACCAACTATTTCTTCGATCGTCTTGAATGCATCGTTATTAGCTATTTCATTCAATTGGCTTACAAAGTCGCTCCTAGTTTACTCCATCTACTTTCCGTTAGCTACTGTGTAGCTTACTTGCTGCTTTTTTAATCGATTTTTTGGTACAATAGTTTATTTCAATCGGCGGCCTGAGGCCGCAGAATATACTTCGATTTTTTGCATTGGTTAGAGAATATCTGTTTTTTAACAGTTTTTGCGACTTTAGGCTTATACTTAGGAGCTTTTTCCTAGTCCCGTCCTTTTATATCCTTAAAAATCCGTAATCCCATGTATATCCGTCTTTTTTGTTCCTTCGGAGCATTTTTCCTTGCTAGTGAAAATAATATCTTATTCGAATCAAACCTCTGTGTTCCTCTCTTGCGGCATGCCAAAAGTTTTTTTATAAGATAATGCTTCCTGCTCTAGTGATCATTTGCTCATCGTCAGAGATTTTTCTATTTGAATGTCTGCATGGCAACTTGATCAACATATTGACATTCAGATCTTTTTCATGTATCATAAACATAGGTGCACAAGGTCATGGTCGGCAGGGGGTGAAATCCCAAAAAATCCAAAACAGTAAATTTAAAGTTCACGATTTTTTTGCTGTTTTAACGATCAAGGTGGTCAAAATAGCCTATAAAACGTTTTTTCGTGGTAATATCGCATTTTAAAAGCATTTTTAATCCGTTTGACTGTGTTATATCACTTTTAACACTAAAACATCCAAGAATTTATTAATTTTGGGCACTTTTTGAGTAAAAATACTTAAAAGTACTAATGTGGCGCGAAGCGCTGGAAAAATTTTGACGTTTTTACTGATTTTGATCTCAAAAATGACGCAAAAGACGTTCCATCAGCTTAAAATCGCCGGACAGTACCGGTCTAGCTGAACCCTCAGGGGGGTAATACCCCCAAACCCCCCTATGTGCATGTGTGATCATAAACCACGCGGTAGGTATGTAACAGAATTTCGAAGATAAAATACTTTTTGAAACTACATGAATTTGAATGTTCTTCGATATTTTATGCTAAAGGGCTACAAACTCGATTTCTAATTTAGCTTTCGAACTGAAGGTTTCTTGTTTTATATAAAATTAAAAACGTTATATTGCTCCATTTTTAACCCATAAATTATCGTTACATCTTATTTTAGGATGAAGAAAACGATGCACGGCGCGTCATATTGGATGAATATGAGAGATGCTTGGTGAAACATGGAGCTAATCTGAACGATTTGTTAAGACTACATCAGCGCGAGAGTGCAGCAGCGAAAAAGCTAACGCTGACTTTGGATCAAGCAACCAAAAGGGAGGCCAAGGAGCGTAAGAAGGCTGAGACGCTTAACAAAGCCGTTGACGATATTTTGAAAGGAGTCAGTGAGGTCACAAAACAACCGTTTTCGTCATCCACAAATAAACCTGAAGCATTGCGTCAGGCTGTCGATGAAATTAGACGTCAAATGGATGATTACAGGTATTTCTTTTGTTACAAAAAATAAGATAAGATTGTGTTTAAACATTTTTATAGATATTCAGAGCTCTGTGAGAATGTGCAACTTTCTGATTATGATACATTTATAGATTTACCCTTCAAAAATGAATAAAATTGGTTCAGCAGTCCGAATTTCCAGCGAAATGTACAGAAAATGTGAGGAGTCGCGGAAAAATTTTTTAATGAAAATTCTATCAGTCCTGATAAGGCCAAATAAATTTGCATGTTACATTAAAAAAAGTTTTTTAAGAAAAATGATTAAGCACATCAGGAATAACAAGAAAAAGTATTCCTTGTCGAAAAAGTCGCAATATTTAGGAAAACAACAAATGGTTTTTTAATCAAATTTGTTTTTCGCAGTCTTTAATATTTTTTGTGCATTTAGCAAAAAATTGTAGCATCTGGAGCCATTTGTACCTACGATTTTTTTAGTACTTACCTACCCCTATTTTCAACTTACTCTAAGATTTACCACGTTATAACATAATGTAAAACTTATCAGAAATTCACGATTTTCACGACAATACTATATTTTTCGAAACTCAGTTCAGAAGAATATTTAGACTTTAGAAATAATGCACCCTCAAAAAATGGTCTACTCACAGCGACACACGCTTCCACGATTTGCGCAATTCGTGTAAATGGGATCAGACTGGCACACAAAAAGGAAATTTTTATAGAAACGAATGTACAATTCTGACCATGAAGTCGATAAAAAATCAAACATTTTTCTGCAAAGTTGCTTGACATTGACCAGGAACTGTGAATTAAAGTGGTCTGTAAGCTATTTTATAATTTATATTAATTTTAAAGCAATTTATCGTAAAATTATGCAGCTGACTATTAGACCGAACTGATCCTATACACTGGCCATGAAGTGCACTTTGTGGATTGAATGGGACAAATTTTTTGTGATTTTCGATATGGTTGTTAGTGCCTTGGACTTCATATTTATTTTTCTTCAATATGAAATTCTCACGGAAATACTATGTTTAAAACCTTCTGCAGCATATTTTCGTTCTGCGCTGGTTTCTTTGGTATTACAGTATTAGCATAAGGAACGTCCAGTTGTTATGGACTACATACAAGCGCGTATTTAGAAGGGTCGGGGATGGGCGGTCGCCTAACTGTTGTCAAAAGTAGACACAATAAACAAATGTGTACTTTTTGTAGATTTTAACAATCTTTTATCACAATTTTTAAAATTTTTCGGCGCTTCGCGCCGGACAGTTCTCATTAATGACATTTATTGACTTTCTTGGCGCTCTAAAAAGTTTATTTTACATCATAAGAGTAGTTTATGTACAGAACAAAATTTTTCAGTTCTTATAATGATTTTTCGATTATTTTTAGGTGATTTACGCCGATGTTCACACTAATGTTGCGCGTTTTCCGTAGAAAATTTTCGGAAATTTTTAATTTTTTCGTACCACAAAGATTCTACCTATCAAAACGGCAAAAAATCGGTACTTCAAGCATAATGGACGAATTTTTGAACAATTTTGGACACTATTCGGACAATTTAGGGTTCCGCTCACACCTGGGCGTGGGGGGTTCGGGGGGGGGTATGCACTCCCCACACAAGAAACCAAAATACCCCCCCAGAAATCTAAATACCCTCCCAGAATTCAATTTTTGAAAATTTTTTCGTTTTTTTCGCAATTTTTTGATGCCAGTGGATAGTGCTCGATGAGAAACGTCGAAAAATGGTGTTTTTTCGCCACACCACCATTTTTAAGGCCATTTTTTGACCTTCAAAAAATCTTTCACCCCCAGAATTTTCTTGCTGCCCACTTATGGTTCCGCCTCCCCTGTCAGAAAATCCTGGATCTACCACTGGCTGTATACCATTTGTCTGCTGCCATATTTGGGCACTAAAAGATTTACTATATCGAAGGAAGTTAGAAAAATAATCAAGAAAATGTTCTCTTCGTAAGAAAGCTTACTAGTTAAACATCGCACCCGTCTCTGGAGTAGTGCTCAGTTTTTGGCAAAACAGGCTCATGCAGATTATTCTAACACTAATTTTTTATCATATATCCTTACTTATAAATGAAAAATCAATAAATCGAAAGAATGGACCAATTCACATTTGTTCTAGTTGGAAATATTTTGAACAACATTTTGTAAATTTTTGCCAGATAAATAGTCTCAGGTCTGTGATTCTGCTGTTTGTCAAAAGGAAAAATAAAAAATTTATGAAATTAAAGTTTTATGTCGCACTCAATGTGCTAATTGATTTAGTAATTTCTGGTATCTTGCTCAAAAATCTTTCTAAACATGGATAGGTGACTGCAAAACAATTTCGCCGACATTATTTTTAATCTGATTCAAGGACCTGTATGTGGAACTAAGCCCTGTAATAAAGGCTCAATCTCGTTTTCAAGTTAATATCCATCCGATTTGTTCAAATTTTTCCCCTCGAATATCACATTTTTCGTGCCATTTTATTAAGACTCGACTTGACCCTCAGACCTAGACAGTATCTAAGCAGAAAAATGTCAAAACTAATACCCAAATCGTAAATAATAAACGAGACTGGATAGTAATGTAAAAGATAAAGAAAATGACGAAAATTTTCTGCATATACAAATTTGATTAGCTTAAACAATTTATATGGAATTGAACTAAGTTGGACATTTCTTCAAAAAATTCCTTTATTTAGAAAAATTATTTTGTAGACCCACCGTAGTCTCAATCCATATCCGCTTTCTTACAACTATTCAAGAGACACGTCCAGTATAATGGGTCAAGTTTAATATATAAGCATTCGACAAAACTTTTGAGACATAATTCTTAACTTTTTATCTTTCACTCTTATCTTTTGTCTAACGGGCGCTCACGGAATGATTGCTCCATTTATGAGAGTTTGGTCGTTTTCATGCAATTTTCTCCGAATGTTTGTATTTTCTTGCAAAAAACATGTTTTGTTGATAATCTTGAGCATCTAGAGTTTTATGTTGATTTATTTCTACTGGTCTTTTATTCTTTAGTCAGTCTTTATCGGTCATTACTTCAAAAAATGTAAAATAATACGACATGAATACGATCTTTTCATTAATTACTCATTCGAATATAAGGCGGCGCAAAGAGACTCTTGACCGCCAAATAGATCAATTGAAGGTTCAAATTGAGCAGAATCAGTCGAAAATAACTCGAAAACAAGTTTCAGAAGCTGAATTGGTCAAGTTGTCCGGTCAAATTGATCAGTCAAAAAATGAAGTTAACAATCTCTTGCGCGGCCTAAACCAATCGCTGTCGTTAGTAAACCGACGTCTTCAGACAGACTACCAAGTACATGAGTCATGTATTAGTAGTTGTTTATGAGATTAATAAGTTTTCTGCCATAATCTCTGGCCTCTGCAAGACAATTATAATTTTTATACTGATTTATTTAAAAGTAGACTATAAATGTATCCGGATTTTTTTATTTCGGCAAAGATCATTGCTGACGAGCTAACGCCGCGCAATGTACATCCAGAATAATTGTTGAATATCTAATGTGTCGGTCAACTTATATGACAATATTTATAGTGCTTATTCATCAGATTTTAACGTTGCTAGAGATTTTAGAGTATAAGTACTTGTAAAAACCAATTCGATGGGTAAAAGGTTTAGCTTGAAATTTATGATTTGTTTTTAGAATGAAAGATTATTCGGAATAGTTTTTCGCTCTCTTCTTACTCACTTCGTTCTGAAGCTATTCGACTATTATTGATGAATTTACTTGATATGGAATGTGGATGAATATATGTCATTGAATTTTAAATTACATCATTCGTAGTCTTCCGTTATTTTGGCTTTTGACCTATTGAAGGGTGTGAGACAGACTACTATGCCTAGACATGCGCGTGGGAGGTTGAGGGTCAACTTAGACCCCCATGATGGACAAATGAGAAATTTTCTGGGAAAATGAGGCAAAATCAAGACTAAAAATACAGGAAAATCGAATAATTTGACCATTTTGGTTCAAAAAACTGGCCGACGTCCTTGACCGGCCATGCCGTGCCCGGTATTAGGCCAAAAGCATTGCTTTTAAGTAGTTTTGTGTGTTTTGTAGCGTAGGAACTCACAGGATCTGATGATTTTCCGAAATAGAGGAGCTGCATTCTTTCCTGCATTATGAACAGACAAGTAACGGCTCAAGACTTCGGTTGGGGGTCCCCGACTATTTTTAGGGTTAGAGTAAATGACTCCCAGTTTTCGGTTAATAAATGACAAAAAATGCACCTAAATATAGCCGGAAAACGCAAGTTTTTGCCGAAAATGGGGAGGCCAAAATTTTTCTAGCTTTTGAAAAGCTAAGATGATGATGAAAAACGCAGAAAATATCAAAAGCTATCTTTGACCATTATTGAATATTCTGCTACAAAGCTTTATAATTTATTAATTTTGTAAGCAAACCATATTAATACTAGCAAAGAAAAATGCTCCGATGGAACAAAAAGAACGAATTACTTGAAATTTCGCATCATTGAGATATGAAGTATTTATGCTTGTGAAAGTTGTATGAATCTACTAAAAATTAGACTCGCGCTGAAAAACGCAAAAAATCCATTTTGCGGTTTGCAGAAGGGAGTTGCACCTCCGATGTACAAATAAATAGCATGAACAGCTTATTACTAGAAAAAATCACTAATCAAAAAACGAGATAATGTGCATTATTACGCTAGCATAGCACGCACTGCTATCGGGCAGCAATTAAAAAGATGGGTGCTTGTCATTTTATGAAGCCAGGCACGCTTTTTTAGAAGCCGCAGAATATACTTCTATTTTTCGCATTTTCTAGCGAAGTCTAATCTGTGGTAGATTCTCAACACTTTCACAGACATACATAGGTAACTTTTCCCTAGTCCCTCCTTTTATGTCCCTAATGATGCGGAATTCCAAGTACATTTGTCCTTTTGTTCCGTCGGAGCATTTTTCTTTGTTCGTACCCTACTTATAATCAGCATGATTCGAGTAGATCAGTCAGTAAACACATACAGTAACATGCCACAGTAATGGCAGCAGTTCAAGAACGTGGGAAATAATATTGTTCTGAAGATCAGCATATGAAAAAATGCTCTGGAAATACAATAAATTTGTAGTTTTAACTTTACATCAATAATAAAAGAATATTGTAAACTTCACACAACTACTTAGTGTGAGAAAACTGATAGTCCGATTTGTAATCCCGACGTTGCATAGAACATTTTTTAAAAAATTAAACTTTCGCAACGCTCTAGGACCTAAGTTAATTTTCAGTGTAAACTTTATTCAACCACCGACTGAAAAATAGATTTCCGGCGGATTCGTAACTCTGATATTACTCTGATAATACGATCAATATTTATGAAAAAATTAACTCTCTACAATGGTCTGAAGACAGGTAAATATTAGATGTAAACGACCTTATATTACTCTTGAGTGTAAACAAACACGCCCAACTGACATATTTCGTTTGATCCCCGGTACACTTTTAGACTCGTTATCATGTCCAGACTTATAATTGATGAAGTTGGCAGGAAAACGAGACTGAAACACATTTAATACCCCCGATTTTTGACTGAACACTTCTCGAAGATGATGTAAATAAACTCAATTTTGATGTGACTTGCACCCCTTAGAAAGTACGGAGAAAGTGGCGAACAAAGGAAGAGACCAAGACGTATTTTTCCGCCATCTATCACATTGTTAACTTTAAAAATCTGAACCAAACTCCCCATTGAGTGTAAAGAAATTCGATTTGGTCTGGTTTGTAGCCTTTGAATCGTAATACGTTTGAGTTCGAAAAACTTCTGTTCCGCAACCTATTTGAGTTATTGACCAATTAAAAACGGAAGGAAATGTGTTTTTTCGCCTAATGTTGCAGCCCTGATCTGAACTTTACACCTCCAGGAATGACTCAACATTGAATTTTTCAAACGCGGTCCGCTGCAAGGTGTAGCTCTTGGAACGTACTTTATTTTATTTTATTCAATTGGTCCCGACTCCCGACTAACAACTGGAGAAGTTGGCGGAGAAATCTGAGACAAAACCTGCTTTTTTACACCATCCACTAGAATGTCAAGTTTAAACCCCAATATCTAACTCCGTGTTGGCAGACAAAAAAGAGGCCAATATGTGTTTTTCACCCTCAGATTCTTAATACACTTTACACTGCCACTCTAGAAATAAGTCACTTGAAAAAATTAATAAAAGTTTTTTGAGCTCACTTAATTGTCTACATTTCTAAAAAAACTAGACGAAACAGAATGCAAAACTGAATTAGAAAAGTCGTGTGACCGAACAAAATTTAAAAAATTATATGTTATACCATTACAGTTAGACTTTACACACTAATTACTAATCCTGTAAAATAAAAATAAACAAAACAGGGGTAATTTTTCGATTGTCTATTTTAAAAAAAACCACACCATTCAGATGTGTCCTATTATTACTGTAGGGGGTAGACATATGTCGGACCCAAGTGTATTACAGGTACGCGCTATCGCGCTACTATGATGATTGATGAACAAACTATTATCCAGGTTAATGAGGATCCGGAAAACACTGAAGAGGTGAGATCCGTGCTTGATAAGTTGTTGGCTGACATTGTTAACCTAGTCGCCGAACATAGACGTCTCACGGAAAGCATAGCTGATCTCAAGACAAAAATTGAAGAAAATGAGCGACATATTTTGCATGCTCGCAGTATGAATGAATTCTTGACTAACGAGGCCCGAAAATTGTTATTGATCGGTAATAGAAAGGAGGCGGCCAATGTTGATCCAACTGATTATGAAGCTGTCAGACGATTTGTCGACGAGACGTTTCAGGTTAATACTTTAGTCGTAAATATACACGGTAAACCACCTGAGTATCTCACCTGTTTTTTCGTAACAACTCCGCTAATTCTTCATATTTTTTGATTTTTTGGATTTAATCAGGAGGCCCAATAGCAAACTGAATGACCTGATTTGTTTGGGTTGGCCTGTTTGTGGTGTAAAGCTACACAATTTTGTGTAAACCTTAGTTTTTGCAGGCTGTCCCATCTGATATCCGAACCATAATCTCGCGTTAGGTCAATCAATTCTTAATATTTTAAAATGTTTTTCGAGCAAATGTGGAACGTCTAATAGGTTATCGACTGACAAAGTTTAGCATGATTTGGTTATATACGGTTAATATATTATCCTTACAAAACTAACTTTTCTCCTCTATGCAAAAATTGACGTGGACTTTTGCCGGAAATTTCTCACGAACTGGTGTGAACCCATTCAACAATTTATTTTTTGATTCACAAGCTCTCAGACACTCAAAATTCATTATCTTTTATTGCTTGAGTGACATGAATCATGGGATATCCATTGATCGCAAAGTATGATAGTTTTAAAAGGAAATTCTATCGGAAATTTAATGAATTTCTGCACATACGAAGTTATTAGGAAGAAAAGTGTTGGATAGTTAAATGGGTCACTCTGTAAAATAATTTTAACTGTACTACTTTTTAACGCAAGTGGAACTTTCAGTTCAAAATCCCTTAAAAGGAAAATGGAAAATATTGAGCGGTTAAGATAACGAAACATGACCAGAATGGAGTAAGCTTCAAATAATTTAATGAAGTAATTATTCTTCACCCCCGAATAACGGTTTTTGTACGCTTTCAGATGAAACCATTTTAAAGAGCTTTTTAGCTCGATAATTATAATAACAATATGGACATAAATTGCCCTTCGGGGGTGGGGGTAGTGATCTCTAAACCGATTATACTGTTCGTCAGCGGTCAGGATAATAGCTTCTAGGGAAAAAGTTAAAAAATGAAACGACAAAAGTAGGGCAGAAATTAATAAAATCTACAAATTATTCATTGAAATCACTCACCAAGTCGTAGGTCTTGTGCTGTCGCGTTGATATTGCATTTTATCTGCTTACGATTCTATCAGTTATAGTGCTGTCCTCTAAAAAAACCCATTTCTTACTTTTCGTGCATTTTTTCTTTACACATATAATCCGGCCTCCGGTTCCTGGGCTTGCTTTACGTAGCTACACTATGGCTAAGTACTTTAACACTCAATTTAATTCAATATTCCTCCGTTATCTCAATATTTTCAGAAAAGTGCAACTTTAAACAACCCACCGGTTCCTAAAAACCATCGTGTCCCAGAAAACCCATTTCTCAAAAATTTTTCTTCTAGAGTTTAATCATGCATTTATCCGACTTTATCAATCATACAACATTTCTTTAGGAAAAATTTCACCGGGAACCGTTTTGTCACCTAAGTGGTCCAAAACCCACTTTTAGGCGTTGTAGAGCATTTTCAAAAATACTCTTTTTTCTGAAAGCTGCATTGCGCTTAAACTTTTCTATTACAAAATTATGGCTATATAACTGCTCAGCAAAATACATGCAAAAGCTGAATACTGTAAGTCGAATGTGAGTCAAGTTAGGGGGCTGGGTTGTTTTAGGATAAAAATGCTCTTTGGTTTTTTAGAAGACAGCTCTATATCTATTTAAATGACTATTTTTACTGTTTTTCTATTCAGGAAGTCATCGAGCAGCTGAAAAAGCAAAATCGCGAAATGTCCGACTCTGCCGAATCACGCCAACAGCAGGATCGCGCTGATCAAGAACGTAAGGCGGACTTGGATCGCGAGCTTGCCGTCAAACAGGCCAAAATTGATGCAGCTCGCGACATGTTAAATAAACTGAATGCTCAGAATGAATTTCTGAGACAGCAGTTGCTGAAAGAGCAACGGTCTCCCATTGCCAGTGAATCGGACACCGAGTTGATCAAAAACATCAAGGTCGTTCAAGAAACGCAGGACAAGAATCAGAATGCAGCACTTGAAGCTCAGCTACAGCAAAACAGAACTAGAAATGAAGAATCGAGGTTAGACGCTAGCTTATCAATCGTCAATGCAGAGTGCTGATGAGAGAAATTTTTAAATTTCGCTCAGACGAAGTTTATTGCTATTTTTAGTGATTTTTACGTAGGAAGGTAAAATTATAAAACGAGTAACAAGTGGATTTCCAACGCTTTGTCAGCTCTCTTAACGCTGTGTTGTTCGGGGGTAAGGGGCATTTTAAGAACAAGGGCATGGCTGCGGAGATGCTAATGGCATAGGTGTACAAAATCCGGTGGACAGTGGTAATGAAATGCAGGAAATTTTTAAGAGTAAATATCAAGGAAGCATAAAATCTGTATTTTGCAGCTTAAAAATATACGCAACTCACTTAAACCTTTTGAAGTGCGCTTGCTACAGGAAACGATAAAATTTGCATAAACTTTTTGAAGAAAACGCTCGTATTGAATTTCTTTTCATGCAGATAAATCAGTTTTCATTACAACTGATTAAAAGCGCGTGATTCAATAGAATTCTGTGAGATAATCTGGTTCAAATTTTCCACTATTAGCTCAAACTTTTCTTTTCATTTTTATCTTTTCCCATCGTTTTCTTACTTTACACCGCTCTTGTATCAACGTAGACAATATATCATTGATCGGATGTAAAAAAATTAATAAAATAGATTATAGACGCGCCATTGTCCTGCTGCTATCGCCTCAGATCTACACCTGGCATGAAAAATCTGTTTTTAAACGTAATATGATTTGAGGAAAATATGTACATTAGTTGCGTTCTCATTGCTATCATTTATTTATTATACTAGCAAAGAAAAATGCTTTGATGGAACAAAAAAGACGAGTATACTTTGGATTGTGGATTTTTAAGGATGTAAAAGGAGGGGACTAGGAAAAAGCTACCTATGTCTTAAGTTGCAAAACCGGTTAAAAATCAGACTTTCTCTAAGCAACGCAGAAAATCTAAGTATATTCTGCGGCCTGCAGATTGAAATAAACTATTAAACCAAAACACGATTGAAAAAGCA
This sequence comes from Mermis nigrescens, assembly GCA_036768485.1. NCBI lineage: Eukaryota > Metazoa > Nematoda > Enoplea > Mermithida > Mermithidae > Mermis > Mermis nigrescens. The sequence goes on from JAVLUZ010000790.1 coordinate 15,185, forward strand.
GCAAGTTATATGTACAGTAGCTATGGAAAAGTTTATCGAGTAAAGTAGGGGCAACTTTGTAAGACAATTGATGAACTATAGTCTGTTTCATTTAACTTTGCGGTTTTCTTTGAAATGTTTCCACAAGAATTAGGCTACAAAAGCGGTTTAAACTTTTGATGCAGTAATGCGGCTCAACACTGACATGCGTCTCCAAGTGACGCCACATACTGTAGAATATCATATCAATTGTGTTAGTTTAAAACACTTTTGTAGTCACTTCAAATTTTTTCAAAAACCTCAAAGTTAAATAAAACAGACTATAGCAAAAGTGGATGCGTTCAAAACAATCTAAGATATTGTTGGCTTAAAGCAGTAGGAAACGCGTACGCTTACGTGAAACAGACTACACTTAGGTGCGTTCGCATGCACGCAATGATTTGTTGCACTAAGCAATTGACACCAGGTTTGCTTGCTGTAATGCTCAGAACACCTTCAAATACAATGGCAGATAGTTTTCTATCAGTCACGATGTGAAGCAAGTCAGCGTTGCAACTTGCAAGCGGTTTACAGAAAAGTATACATTTTAGATAATATTTATACACTCTTATGTGAAGTATTAAAAGTTTTTTAGAAAAGGTTACATTTCTTCAGAGGCCGCAGAATAACTTCGAGTTTTTGCGTTGCTTAGAGAAAGTCTGATTTTTAACAGATTTTGCGATTTTAGACATATACATAAGTAGCTTTTTCCTAATCCCCTCCACTTACATCCTTATTAATCCACTATCCCAAGCATATTCGTCTTTGTTGTTCCATCGGAGCATTTTTCTTTGCCAATACCCTACTTATTGGTTGTAATGAAAACTTACGCTCAATTCAAAATCCTGGCGTTACATGGGACAATTTGAAAAAATTAAGCTGCAATGCTCTAAAACTAAATTTTCAGTGTAAACTTTACACAACTACTGAGTTTTAAAAAAACATGCAATCAAATTCGTAATCCTGATCTTACGGAACATAATTTGAAAAAATTAACGTTTTGCAACAATCTGTAGTGTAAAGTACGCATTAAGAATAAATGAATAGTGCAAACTTTACACAACTACTGAGTGTAGAGAAAACTAACAGTCAGATTCGTAATTCTGACGTTAAGTAGAACATTTTGAAAAAATTATGCTTCCATAAGGCTCTAGAACTAAAGTTAATTTGCAGTGTAAACTTTACACAACCACAGAGAGTGAAGAAGATTTTAGTCGGATTCGTAATTCTGATATTACTCTGATATTACGATCAACATTTATGAAAAATCTCCACAATAACCTGAAGACGGATCTAGTATACAATTTACCCACCACCGTATTTTAGCCGATTCAAATAAGCTACAGTGATCAAACTTTACACAAAAATTATCAAACGCGTTCTGACTCGCATCAATAAAAATAGTGCTGGTCACTGTAGCTTATTTGAATCTACAGTGTTGGTCACTGTAGCTTATTTGAATTGGCTAAAAAACGGTGGCGGGTAAATTGTATACTAGATCCCTGAAGACAAATAAACATCAGGTGTAAACCACTTTGGGATCTAGTATACAATTTCCCGCCACCGTTTTTTAGCCGATTCAAATAAGCTACAGTGACCAAACTTTACACAAAAATTATCAAACACGTTCTGACTCGCATCAATAAAAATAGTGTTGGTCACTGTAGCTTATTTGAATCGGCTGAAAAACGGTGGCGGGTAAATTGTATACTAGATCCCCACTTAGCACCACTGTTGAGTGTAAACAAATGCGCCCGACTGGTGTACCACATTTGATTCCTGTTACATTTTTAGACTTAAGATCATGTCCAGACTCATAATAGTAAGAGTTAGCAGAAAAAAACAAGAGAGAAACACATTTAACACACACACAATTTTTGACTTTACACCTCCCGAAAAAGCTAAATATTGATATAAATAGACGCGATTCGCTGTGACATTTATCCCTTAAAAAGTACTTCATTTTTATTATTCTATTCGACCTATCCCGACTTTTAAACGGAGAAAGTGACGATCAAAAAAACGGACACAAACGTTTTTCCACCATCCACCACATTCTAAACTTTAAAAATATGAAGCTAACTCCCCATTCAGTGTAAAGAAATTCGATTCAAACCAATTTGTAGCCTTTAAATTGTATTGAATTTGTATGTTGAAAACTTCAGTCCTGCAAAATATCTAAGATATTTATCAATCAAAATATGGAAAAAGCATGTTTTATGCCTGTTTTACATCCCTGATTTCGAACTTTACACCCCCACAAATTACTCAATATTGCATTTTTAAACGCGCTTCACTGCGACATTTAGCCCTTAAAAATACTTTATTTTTGTCTTTTAAATTTATTGCGACTTATAAGTGGAAATAAGTGGAAAAGTTGGCAGAAAAATCTTTGACAAAATCTGTTTTTAAACTATTTACTCTAGTGTAAAGTTCAAACCCCTAGATCTATCTCCGTATCGAGTGTAAAAAACTTTGCTGGTAACCAGGGAGTAGCCCCTAAGCCGTAGTACATTTCTATCAGAAAAAAATTTTTGGGACTCATAATCGCAGTTGTTGGCTGACATTAGGCAGGCAAAAACGCAATCAAAATCTGTATTTACACCCACTGATTTTTACACTCTTTACGTTGCCCCACAAAAACTGATGCTAAATTCAAAAAGAAACAGTGTCATCTGAAGAATTTTCTCCTCTATAAATCTATGCTATTAAATTGAGTAAGTCATTCATACTGAGTTGTCTACAAGCTTCGGAAAAAGTGACAAAATTCGCTATGTCATAACATTCTGCCAAAACTTTACACGTTCTTTACACAGTCGGTGTTGAGTGTAAAGAAAAACAAAAACTACCGGTAACGAATTTTTTATTTTACTTTCCTACTGTAAACGAATTAGTTTTGCGAGCGTATCCATGCATTATGCTAAAAAAAGACTACAATTTGAAGGCAGTGAACTAGATAATTTATATTCATTCTGATTGTGGTCCGGGTGCGGACGGTTCTTGGTGTTCAACATATGACATTAAAAACAGGTCTTTCTATCAAACAATTCCTGGGTGGTCAACTGCGCCGATGAAATTGTTCGATTGGCTATCGATTTCTGACGACCGAGGGTGTCGAGTGCTCGTCTAATTGTAAATGGTAGAAAAGCGGTTTCTCTTGAAGTGTTTTCAGTGCTGATTATATCATTAGGAAACAGCTCAACGAACTAACGGCAGCCATCAACGAAGCTGACGAAAAGTTAGCCAAAAAGCGACGCGAATTCCAAACATTGAACGATAAGGCCGATGCGGATCGTGAGACCAATAGGCAAAAGTTGAACGACTTAGAGAAAAAGATAGTCGATGCTCAAAGGGAAATCGAATTGCGAGAGCGAGATATGCTTGAATTGACCAACAAATCTGAAGAAGCCAAGCAGCTCAAAAGATGAGATTGAAAATTTAACCAGGTGAGACATGAGTTTTTGTTAAAGGATGTATGATGTTATATTTTGAATGAATCTCTTAGAAGCAAACAGCTAATCGTATGACATTTATGTCCCTTGTATCATTGCGTGCTTCGCGATGTAAGCTAATCAAAATCTCTAAAATCCGCATTGATCCGATGGTTTTTAAAGTCGAGATACGAATATTGGCCGATTTATTGACTGAACTTTCATCTGACATCCTCTCATGTGCGGCTTGGACGTAAATTTAGAATGTTGGCGATAAAATTAAGAGTCAACCTTTGACTAGGAATTTCCATAACAGTGCTATGAATTTATTGTCAGAGCATGCAGTGAAAATTTAAATGAAATTTACAATTCAAAACTAGCTGCTAGCAAACAGCTAGGTAATAGAAATACTTGCAAAAGTGATGTAAGCTCTAGGTCGATCATTTTATTGATTAGATATGAGTCTAAAAATTGGCCAATCTGGAGTTCCGCTGAAGTGCTTGTAACTAGTCGAAAAACCTAATGTGCATGATTCATTTATTGTCGAAGCGCTATTATTATTATTATTTTTATTTCTTCTTTCCTCAAAAGATTTTTAAATCCTGGCAGTAAAATATGGTGATCCAAAAAGTCGATGCTATCAATATGTGTGCTTTCTTTTCAAATTCTATCTTCTATAAGTCATCAGATTAATATTGATCATCATTTCAAACGTGCAATGAATAGCCAATCGGCGTTCATAGGTTAGAAAAAGACCTGGTAGAAAAGGTGTCTGATTTGGAGAAACAGCTGCAGGAAGCTGAAGCAGAACGAACCAGATTAGGCACAGATCTAAACAAGCAGATTGACGAGTGTAATGCGCTAAGAGCGCGTTTGCGCAACGAAGATGTACGCCGGGAAGCGCTGGAAGATAAGCTGAATGTACGTAAACAAAATATGCAAATAATTTTTGAATGTCGTGCTTTTATTTAGCGTCAAGCATTTCTCTTTAAGCTCAGATGTTCATCATCATAGTATACATTTAATAGCTCAAAATTTCGGTTGGGGTCCCCAACAACAGCCATACTTAGGGGGTCGGGTAAATGATCTCCAATTTTTGGCCAAAAACGAAAAAATCTAAAAACGGTCAAAACGCAAGCTTTTCCCAAAAGTTGAGGAAGGATCAAAAATTTTCTAAGTCAGGGGGATGGGGGACGACCACTTTGTGTGGGGTCCCCCATCCCTCTATTACGTGTATGTATCGCAAGCTTATTGAGGAATATTTATAAACACAACTGGTTGTTAGAATCATATGATACTTCCTTCGTCGTATTATTAGAGAACTGCAATCAAATATGCATGTGTGGAAGTTTTGAGCTTTTTCCAGGAAAAAATTAAGCAAAGTCACAGCCACAAATAGATTGAAATAAAAATGTTATGCAAAATAACTTGAAATCGATACGGGACATGTAAATTTTTCGCGTTGTCTTACGATTAACAATCGGTTTTGTTAGAAAACAAAAATATATTGTTTGAGAATCTCGGGTAATATAAAGTAATATAATAAATTGCAATATAGTACAATGTAGTATAATATATTGTATTATCATAGATTGCAATATAATGTAATATAATTGATGCAATAAAATAAATGTAATTAAAGATATTGAAATTTCGATCTTTTATATTGAATCAAAGGCCTTCGGGCGGGATAAGTCGGTTTAGTAAAATTGTCTTGCGGTCACCAATTTTATGTAAATTCAGATTAGCTATATGAATTATCATCATACCCTATCAAGTCGAAAATTATAAGCAAAAACTCATTAATCACTACAACTTTGAAGTTGTGTTGGAAATTCTCTGCTAGCATAACAATACAGTAAGTTTTGTCAAAATGTAATAATTTACGTGTAATCATTGAAAATCATTTTTTCAACATTTGTTACCTTCAATATTTCGAATAAAAATATTTTTCTTAATCTCTTTCATGCTTGATAATTTTCGAGCTTTAAAGAGAGATTAACGGAAATATTGAAACTGAATTTCTTAGAGAAGAGTAGTCCATCCTAAACAAACTAGTATACGTCTTTCCCAAATTACAGGAAATAAAAGAAAAAATATCGGATACGGATAAAAGGCTCGAACGAGAACGCGAAAGGACGTACATTATTGAGCGCGGCATGAACACCGGAATCTCTAACCCTAACATATTGACACCCATTTGTCAGCCGCAGGGAGCTGGAATTCAGGTTTGTCCCTCCGCTTTATTTATTGAAAAGTTGATCTTTTTCTAAATAATGACTTCTATTAATTTTCTTGTGAAATAGGAGAATAGGGCTTTTTATTGATCACATTAATAAGTATCACTCAATTATACGTCAATCGACTTATTTTATTAATATTAATTTATACGCCTTACTGAGATGTCGAAGCTTGTGTGCATGCCCTTCAGTTTTCGTTAATAGATCTTAAATATTTCACTTTTCTACTCAAAGCTATGTAATTCTTAAGTAATTTTTGCACTAAACGGTCTTTCAAACGAACCATCAATTTTTTTAAACAAACGCACTAAGTCAAATTGTTTCCATCTTATCAGCCACAATGTCACATGCGCTTGTTCAGTGCACTTTTGTATTTGCATCAATTAAGATTGTACGCGGGTTATTATTTTCAATAAAGAACTTGGTTCCAATTCAAACGTTCTTTGTCGATTCTACGGCCAACTTGTCATCCCGGAAAATCTTCTTGAATCCATATGAATTACTCCCGGAAAATTGCTCGCCAGCAATTTCTTACCTAGCTATTGTTCGTCCTTGCCTGAAAATAGCACTCCCAGTAATTACGTGCTTGACAATTGCTCGTCCAGCAATTGTTCCTCACAAAAATTCTTGTATGGCAACTGCTCGCCAAAGGATTTTCAAAATTCGCGCTCTAATTTCTTTTCCACATTAAGCGTCATTCCATTAACCTCGATTCGTCCGCAAGAAAATTTTGATTATTTTACTTCGTCGTGGTATCAAGATTTGATACTTACACAGAATAAGTGACTTCGCGCAAAAATTAAAATTTAAAATTAACGCGCAAATAGGCATAATGTACGAGTATGTTTTGGTAGTCGTCTGCAACATACAAGTATCCCTTCCTACTACTTTGGCAGAATTTATTACTTTTTTAGTTTCGAACGCACCTGGAAGTTAATTTCTGCTTGAAAGGCTGCAATTGAAAGTTTTTCAGTCGCTTTCTCCCTTTCAAGCCTAAACCTATAGTCTGTTTCACACAACTTCGGTCATAAATTTAAAAACTATCTCTGACAACAAGCTGACAGATTGCGATTATAGCATTGATCTGATATATAATTATCGTAACCCTCGGCTTACTGTCGATAAAAATTCTTAAAATTTATGCACTAAGTTATGTGAAACAGACTATAATGTAAAGCACCTGATATTTCAGCAAGTTTTTTAGAGGACAACTGGTTAAATTTGAAATTTTGGCACAGTTTTACGAACAATATGCTGGCGTACAATTCTTAAGCAAGCAATAGCTAGGCGATCAGTTGACCGGGTATAGAAAAAGTGTACAAGACGTGACGATCATTCTTATTCCATTTAAGGATTTGTGCGTTGAAATCTAGATTTTGTAGGCACAAAAATAGCAAAAAAATATACAGTATGCTGGCGAAATTCTGCATATTTTAATTTGTCGCACTAATGCTTATATCAAGAGCCATTGATTCGGTTAGGTTTTCGGTCGATTTATGATTGGCAATTACGGAATAAGCGGAAGGTTTTTGTTCAATAACGTCTTTATGTAACGAGCAGACTATTTAAGATTCCTATAGGTATTTTATAAGAAAGGTCTTACGTTTTTTATTAAATAGGCAGTTCATTACTGTTTAAAAACCTTATTTTTCGCAGTTTACCGCATTTGCATATAACGTACGTTTATTAATTTTTGTTATTGAATTCCTATTTTTCTTCCTTTATTTAAACTGCAGATACCTATGCTTATTGTTCCGCTTATCAAAATTAATAATGATGTAATGTAATTGTATTGTTTAGCAAGGTTCGTCAATCCCGGTTGTTTATCAGTCGCCTAGACAAACTAGGACTCCTATCACTCGTCGAACAAATACGCAGGAGTTGGACGAACGAATTCGCGACTTAGAGCAAGACCGCAAACAATCCGCCAATCGGCGCAACCAGTTGCGACTACAAGTCGATCAAATGCAAATGCGAGCAACGCCAGATACGAAGGAGATTCGCAAGTAAAATTACGAATTTTATTTGCATATGTATACAGATTGGCTCCAAGAAAGGTTACACTCAGATTTAACGGGTCATAACTTCTGCTAATATGAAAATAATACTTTAAGATCAATTGCATTAGATAGATAAAAATGTCTTCTTCCAATCTTTGTTAGAAATTTTCGGCCAGATGTCAATGGTTCGAGCGCTACTGCGATTTGTTTACACCCTACTTTAATATTGCCTAAACGCCAAAAGCGTCGCTGGTTTAGCCACTGATTTGTTCACTCTCTGACGATATCTTGAAGTTTATGCACCTAATAGGAAGCTTATCCACTCTGAAGGTTGGACGGATTTTTGACAAAAAATACTTATCGACCTTTTCAAATCGACTAGCCTCTCCACACCGGCCATGCTGTGTATCTATGGTCATATTATGTTTTTTAACACTTGAAATTTCGTAGGAACTTTCTTCTACCCTTAAAATGTCATTTTTTGACGTAAGCTGGTTGCTTTGCATAATAAAAGTTTGTGCAATCATTTACTGTACTGATGTTTGCAGTACCTATCAAAATAATCGCTTCAGTTTGAAGCGCCGTTGTAGTGGATTTACATAGGTACCTACCTACAATGATTCATCAGTCATACGTTGTGCACAAATTCCCTGAAACAGATCAGCAATAAATCGTTGCAGTCAATCAATCAAATGTTCGCCGCGACGTTTCTTAGTCTACAAATAATCTTTATCTACGAGACCATAAAGAGGCAGAAACTCTAGGGATACAAGCAGCCCTATATTCAGGATTTGATTTCAGGAGGAATCGCAAACTTTGAAGCCGAATGTCTCGAGAATTATTAGGAGAGGCGAAAATAAAGGAATTTTTGAACGTTTCTCGACAAGCTCTATAGAATGGCTAAAAAAATTTTAAAAAATCCCAAAAATTTTTTACTTACATAATCATAAAATCTATCGTTCTTTAACTGTCTGCGAACTGATTTCTCATCATCCAACTCATGAACAAGTTCCCAACTCTGTAGCTTAAACAATGCAGAATAAACATTAACAAATCTGGCGCAAAACACCCGGAAATTTCTTGACATTTTGATCACTTTACGCTTTCTAGCTTTCTAAAGATACGCAATCCACGATTCATGTACATATGGCGCGGAGCGCCAGAACATATTGGCATTTTTGTCCTTCTAAGCTCAATTCAATTCGGCTGGTTTCTGAATATAAGCAATGCATTGATTTTAGCTGGCATTGGCGCGAAGCGCCGGAAATTTTCAACATTTTTTCCTTTTAAACTCAATTTTGCAGCTTTCCGAATGTAAGCAATAGGAATTATATCTAGCTCGATAGGCCTAAAATTTTTCATAATTCTATTTATTCAAGCTCACTTCTTTAGGTTTCCAAAGATAAGCAATGCTGGAATGATAATCTGGCGCAAAGCGCCAGAAAATTCGCACGTTTTTCTGCTCTTATGCTCAATTTTGCACCTTTTTTTAAAGATGAGAATTGCAATAAATTCGATTTCGCGAATAGTTTTATCTCAGAAAATGTTTGAGTATGTAGTGAATAGTAATTTTGATTGAATTAATGGCGCGAAGAGTCGAAAACTATGCATTTCCACGCTGGGGAACGCCAAGAATCTATATAGTTTCATAGCTAAAAATTCTAAAAAAATACCCCCTGGATACGGGCCTGAGTACAAGTATGTACTACCTAAATGTGTGTGGTAGCTACAAATACGCATGTAGACACGCAGGTGAATAAAAAAGCTCTTTTATGAGCTACATACTCGTATGTAATGAATTAAATAGGTAGGTACTGTAGTTTTCTTCATCAGTTATGATGCTTATCTAAGTAATAGGTAATAATTTAATTTAAATTTATCTCAAACGAAATTCAGTAATAATCCGATAATAACTGATAATAACAATAATAATAATAATAATAATAATAATAATAATAATAATAATAATAATAATAATAATAATAATAATAATGATGATGATGATAATAATATTGATAATAAAAATATTGTTAATAAGTAGTAGTAGTAGTAGTAGTAGTAGTAGTAGTAGTAGTAGTAGTAGTAGTAGTAGTAGCAAATTTAAGTAAGCATCAGGTAATAACGCCAACTTATACAAAGCACTTTTGCTGATCAAGTTGTCACAAAAAGGCTTCCAATAAGAATTTCCGCATATCCGGTGCTTCATAATTTCTATGAGAGTTTCTATTGTTTGAATATAATTTAACTTTAGTTCATAACATAAACCGAATTAGTCTCTTTCACATGACAGTATTTCTTAGAAAGTAATTTTCAGGTCTTCCGGAGTGACATGCTCCGAACAACGATACAACGTGTCAGGCAAGATAAACGTTGAGGTCGAGGATCAAAAAAAGTGAAATCATTGAACTGTATTTCAGTACCTACCACTTGGACATTCACGAATCGCGACTCATTAGCTCAGTCTGCTCCCGTTTTATAAATTTCCGATTAGGTACTTTTTTAAACATAGGTATCTATACTAATTTTTGTTGTGCATTTTAATACTGATGCTTTCATGCGATATTGCCTTTCTACATATACACTTGCAATAAATCTCTACTAATACTTATTTTTGTTAATTAAATATTGCAATTTATGGATATCGACACTGAACAACTGATTACAACTCACATCACATCGAGTGGACCTTTTGCTCGGATACCCGCTACTATTCTCCTACTTGATTCAGTTCTGAGAATTCGTAGAATTGTTCCTCGAATTTACCACTTCCACAACTTTTTCAAATACATCCTAGTCGGAATGAGGTTTGATAAAGTTCATTTTTCACAATTTCAGTGATTTCTGTGGAGGGGGTGATCATTTCCTTGCCAATAGTCATTTTAAGAGAAATTTTGTCTTTTATATCTTTCCAGCAGGAAATTGATAATTTTCGACTGTGACTACTGAAAATTATGCGCAAAATCTGATAATCGAGTTAAAATGGTGGTAAGAATCCGGAAACAGAAACAACGAACGAAAGGCGAAACAAACGGCTGTTGACTAAAAGCATGAAATACAAATGGAAGAAGTAATTAAGATTAAATATGGATTCATAACTGCGTGGTTGCAAGTCAGGAACAAGGAGATTCCCAAAAACAAGTCTCAGTAGGCCAACTACCCAACTTTATTTTCGATGGGACCTTTTACCGCCAGTGGTTATAGGGCCCGAAACGAGGTTTTCCAAGTAGGGCATAATGTAGTGACATCGCACAGCCCCATTTCACACTTCAGGAGGATTTTAGGGCCAGGAAACAGATCCCTAGGATGAACATATTTTGCTAAGAATTAATCCACCCCATTTCCGGGAGTATTTGAGCTCAAATGTACATACATAAATAGGTTCCCCAAAAAAGACTTATACAATCTAATGACACTTTGGAGAAATTGCCCGGGAATGGGTTCATTTCATCACAGTGTAATCTTAAGGAACCCATTCTCCGGTCTCTGAAACCAGTTCTTAGCGGGAGAAATTCCCATGGGGCGATTGGGGAACCCCATTGGGACCTATACCACTCTTAAGCGGGAGAAATGTTCCCAAAAACAGGCTATCTCACCATGTCATCGTCTTGAGGAACGCCAGTTCCGGGCCTTGACAGAAAGCACTCCGGATGAATTCTATAAACGGATGGATTAGTAGCAGCATAATAAATTACCCAGAAACGGGTTTGGGCGATTTTGCCATAATATACCCAGCTTGAAAAACCCTGTTCCGGGCCCTCACACTATCCCTTAGCGGAAGAAATTCTTCCTCATAAACAGACTTGGGTTGAGTGTTATTGTGGAACACGGTTTTGGACCGTGATACCACCCCGAAAAGCGAAAGAAATCCCCCGAAACAGACTTTGTTGATTTTAAGATAATCTACACTTGTGGAACCCTGTTCAGGGCCCTGAAACCGCTTCAATGCGAGAGAAAGTCTCAAGGGAATGAGTAGGTTAGTATTAGCTAATAGCATGTTTCATATACAAAGTTTGGGCATTAATTTTAAGAATTTTTATTGACAGTAAGCCGACAGATTACGATAATTATATATCAGATCAACGGTATAATCGCAATCCGTCAGCTAATTGTCGGAGATAATTTTTAAAATTTATGCTCAAAGTTGTGTGAAATAGACTAGAGTCGAAATTGCCTCTAAAAATTCGGTATAAACGCTAAAATAGTAACGAAATTACCATAATCCACTGTTTCTGATCGATTTCGAGCATTGAAGAAAATTTTCGATTTTCATTGATTTCCGGCCGTCGTTTTACCTCATTTTTTCCAAAAATTTTTTCACTTTATCGTTCTGGGAGACTAGATCGCACCTCCATCCACGTACATGTCTGGTCCCGAAACTATTTTCAATCGTGAGAAATTTACCAGGAAATAAGGTAGGGCATGATTTGCTCTTCTTTCCTATGTGGGCTCACAAAACCACTCTTCGACCATAATAAATCATTCATAGATTTTCTGGAGCTGTTAACGCATTCGCATTATAAAATTTCAACAAGCAGCTGTTTTACTTTCAGGATTTTTCCATTCGCAGTTCCTAAACTTACAACCCCATCTTCTGTACATTCCACGGACCCGTGACTTGTTTTGTGACGTCAAGTGTTGTCGGCACGTATCCACCTCTCAGACCTTTTGTAATGTAAATGCAGAACAATTTCTGCGACTTTCATAATATTAGAAAATGAAAATCTTCAAATTTTTTGCAGAATATCCCGCAAACCTTTAATCCGTTTTTTAGCAAATAAAAGCTACTGGATAAAAACTAGCCTACAAATGATGCCTCCCTCCGTAGTGCACTGTTATGCAGCGTCACAGGTTATGCCCGCTTCAAATAGACCGAAATTCTTTAGATTTCAAAAGCTGCAAAGGTCAAAAGTTAAAAAATGGTTCTCTGGGCTAAAATCCATTTTTTGACTTCACTAGATTAAAAAATTAGGTGAGAAATTGAAAAAATTTAAAAGAAGTTCTGAGGTCAATATGGGATTGTTCGTTTCTGGCAGGGTCCCCCATTCATCGCGCTTTTGCAATTTTCCATCCATCGCACATCTGCACTCGCTTTGGCAGGACAGTGTTGAATTATTAATAAGTGGACTTATCTATTTGTTTATTTGTGTATTTATTTATTTGTTTATTTGTTTATTTATTTATTTATTCATTTATTCATTTATTTATTTATTTGCTCAACACCAAATATTATGGACAAGAGAGAAATGAGCAGAGGACAATTCAGTTGTTTATTTGAATGCACATATTATCGCCCATAACCAGCTGTTGGTCGATAAGCTGATTGAGGGTAGACAGGCTGTGGATAGGCCGATTGCGGTACTAATATTGGATAAGTAGGTGGAGGAACATGAAGTGGAGCTGGATAGACTGGCTGTGGAGCTACAGGCTGCGGAACAGGCTGAGGGGCTGGGGCCGGGATAACTACGTCAGTCGGCACTGTATAATGAGCAGGTGCCGGGAAAGCGATTGGTGGAGCAATCAATTCCTGCACGCCACAATCGGCTGGACAAAAGGGGGCAGGATTTCCTTGCTCCCCTGGTCCTCCAGGATTCCCAGCTGGACCAGGTGGACCGCGTTTTCCCGGTGGCCCTGAAAGAGATTGATGCATTGATAGCTGCTGAACAGATGAAAATTTTAAATTGGCAGATGTTGAGAGCATCAAAGCTATATTTGTAGAACTATATTTTGTTGTTGTGAGAAAAATCAAAATTCAAAACTATAGTCTGTTTCACATAAGTTTGAGCATACATTTTGAGAATTTTTTCGAAAGCAAGTCGACGGACTACGATAATTAAATATCTGGTTAATGCTAGTCGGCTTATTGTCGGACTGGTTTAAAAAAATTTATGCCCAAACTTGTGCGAAACAGACTATAATAGTTGTCGTTATACAGAAATCCATGACTTTATTTAGTCTCGAGCACACCTGGGCGTGGGGGTTTGGGGGAGGTATGCAGCCCCCAGAAACCAAAATACCCCCCCAGAAATCAAAATACCCCCCAGAATTCAATTTTCGAAATTTTTTTTCGTTTTTTCGCAATTTTTTGATGCCAATGGATAGTGCTTGATGAGAAACGTCGAAAAATGGTGTTTTTATCGCCATACCACCATTTTTAAGGCCCTTTTTCGACCTTCAAAAAAATCTTGCACCCCCCCCAGAATTTTCTTGCTGCCCACGTATGGTCTCGAGCCCACATGGACGTGGGAGAAGGAGGTATAGACTCCCAGAATCCAAAAATCTCCCCCCAAATCGATACATCCCTAGAATTAAACCTTTGGCGATTTTTGATTTTTTCCCATCAGTCCTTTGTTCCCCAGAATTCGGTGCTGTCCTTGTCAGGTCTCAAGAATTTCAATGTTAAGCTCTCAAACATTATTATTGTTACTTTTTTGGGCTAACTTCATTTTTTAAACGAACTGGCAAAGGGGGAACAAGATTATTAAAAACCACCCTGCTTATTTACTTTTGTTTTAGAGAATACCTATATTTCTTAGACGATGATTCAATAATTAATTATCTAAAAATTAATCAAGTCTGCAGTTTCACATTTCTCGTGTTCCGGAAAACAGTGCAGGTCATTTCGTAAGCTACTATCAAAAGATTTAAGATTTCCGTATTTTTTATGAATTTTTCTTGGAAAGCGTAGTTTGAATATTGTTTTCCAATGTCGAATAGATTTATAAACTGAAAATGAGATAGTTACCTCTCGGTCCTGGCGGTCCGATGGGTCCAAGAGGTCCTAAATAAAGAAAATCGTCATCACATAATACGAATAAAATTACATTTATATGAATGTATTTCATAAAAAATACCGATAAACGATAGCACATAAAAATTGCTGATACTAGAAAAAATGTAATCGAAAGTGGTAGAGAGAAATTGAAAGAATAAAATATTAAAAAATTAATTTGAAACAATCGGCCATGATTCGCTCACCGGATGTATCGGACGGTATTCCATTCGGACCGGGCAAACCTTAAAATTAATAAAATAAGTAAAAGTTTTAAGTTTGTTGTTGATTAGTCTCCCCACCTCTTGGTCCCCGGGCACCAGTTGAGCCTTTAGGTCCCTTTACGCCTGACCCTCCTATCACCTGAAAATATATTATAAACTATTTTAAAGAAACAAATAGATTACTTAGCTAAATGTATGTATATACGTCGTCTCCGGGTGAACCTTTAGGTCCCGGATCTCCTGTTTGTCCAGGCGGTCCTTTTCCACCTGCATATAGGTATATTGTAGTAGATCTCATAAAATAATCAAAAACTATTAATTTAGGATTTGAATACCTTGTGGTCCGGCAAGGCCAGGATTACCAGGACGAGCTAGAATATATAAATGCATGAAAAATTAAAGCACCATAGCCGGAAATGTTAATGTTAGGCTAATGCTAGGTGAAATAATATTTATGCTCAATGAGATCAAAGCCCAACAAACAATTTATTTATACTTTGCTAACTTTTACCAAATCAGCTTTTTTCAGTTTTTTATTTTACTCTTTTTTTGTTTCGCTTTTTACTACTTATAGTCTGTTTCACATAAATTTGAGCATAAGTTTTAAACACTATCTTTGACAATAATTTTACGATTGCAATTATAGCATTAATGTAATAAATAACTATCGTAATCTGTCGGCTTATTGTCGATAGAAATTCTTAAAATTTAAGGGCTCTGAGAATAATGAAGTGTCTGCAATGTTGCGTGTGTCGTTTTAAAATGCTAAATTCATAACTTATTTAGTTATTATTATTATATAATTGATTGCATAATTTGTATAATTTATGGCTCTATGATTCTTATATGTTCTATTACTTATATCATTCATATTTTTTATTCATTTATTATTATTATTATTATTATTATTATTATTATTATTATTATTATTATTATTATTATTATTATTATTATTATTATTATTATTATTAGTATTAACTTATCGCAAGTGAGCTCTCATTAGCCTAAACCATGAACTGACCTGGTATGCCGGAATGCCCCTGTGAACCTGGTGGACCAGATCTACCCGGATCTCCTTGAGGTCCGCGGAGTCCCGGTGGACCTGCCGGACAAATAACGCATGGAAAACTCTGCTGAGTATCATATGGAATATCAAGGCCATCTAATCCAGATTTTCCAGGCTGACCAGGAGCGCCAGGTCTGCCTTTTTCTCCTAAAAAACAAAACGTTGTGAGGCATAAAAGTATTTGATAATACGAACCATAAATAATGTACTCTACTCTCAATAACTTCAAGTCTATTTGTATTTATTACGTTGCAATCAATATATCATACCTGGCAAACCAGATGGGCCTGGTGGACCAGCTGGACAGGAAATTTTGATGCAAGCTAAATGAAAAAAGCGACCTGAGAGTTGTTAATAGATTGATAGGTATCATTAAGATCATGCTTCTAGATAGTGAATAAAATAATCCCTTGAAGCAACAGAAAAAAGGCCCTTCCGAAAATTAATCAATTTTTTCATATTTCAAGAATATCTCCATGATTGAAAACATTAAATAGAATCACACAGCTTTCATTCGTACTGATCGATTAAATTTACACGTGCAAACTGGCGGCGGATTTCCAGCTGCTGCAAAATCGTAACTGCTTCTTCGACTTCTTTCTGTCTCCTGCGTCGCCGACAAATCGTTCCAAATAGTGTCCGTTTTTGTCTTAAAAATTCGATAACTACGTTTGAATTTTGCTGAAAACAGCTACATGAATAAGGGATACTTACCACAATGCGTGAATAAAAAAATTTCTAGGTAACTGCTCGAAATAACAATGTTTTAAAAAGATAGTTGGAAGGAGATACGTACAATTTGACACACACTTTTGCGGTTTATGATCCCCAGCAGGAGAAAAGATTGAGTTTTTCGGAAAAATAAGGCAATAGAGCCGAAAACATAAAAATCTTTTTTTTTGCAAAAATGCTTGAAATCGACTAGAAATAAGTTAATTATAGTAGTTTTTATTTCAACGTTTACATGAATGTTTGCGACCATTTTAGCTCACTACCGAACAATATAGTCCTAATATTAGGCACAATGAAATTTAGTATAAGTATGCAAAGATACCCTGAAGTTCCGCATTCGTTCCGCTAGCCGATTTTGCGTCCGATTCATTTTGACATACAAAGCTGGTACAATGACGAATACTGTGGCCATGCATACGATGCTGATTAGGGATGTGGCTAATGCGATTCTTTTTGTAAAATGTCTTCGTTCGAAGTAAGAATCATCTTTTCAAACTAAAATAGCAAATGCAGACTGAACTCTAACCTGTTAATGAATTGGGTTCTTCGAACTTAGCGATCAGAAAATGAAAGAACTGAGCCATTAAGATTCTCTAGAACTTATAATCTGTTTCAGATAATTTTGACTATAAATCTTATGAATTCTTAACTACAGTTTCCATTAGTTATGGACAATTCAATGTATTAAAACTTACTGCGGAATATACTCCGAGCCCAAATTTACACGAAATGGATTATAGTCACCATACCATACAAGGGCAGCATCCAAATTCTGGGAGTCTAAGTGGTTAAAAAACCTTCAAAAATTCCGAAAAACATGCCCAAAATTAAATTCTGGGGGTTATCGATTTGTGGGGGTCACCGGATTCTGGCAGTGTAAACTCCTCACGACCATATGTGATGGTCATCATATCCTATTTGCCTTCTTTTCATTCCTCGAATTCACAAATCTACATACATCAAGCGGTCGCAAACAAAACCTACATACCTACATTATTATTGATTGCCCTGCGTAAACTTATGATTGCAATGATAGCATCTTGACAAGGAAATGCACCTACATACTAAAAGACTGATCTAAATATAATTATTAAACCACTCTATCCTTATTAAACAAACATTAACAATTAAAAAATATATGTATATATTAATCGTTAATTGCAAGCCAAACAGAAGAGACATGCCGTCAGCTATATTGCTAAATCATTAAATTGCAATTTCAAAATTTTTTTAGGAAATGAAGCTAGCATGGCAGGCGAGGAAATTAACTTACTCTGCTAAACGGAACTTTGGTTAGTAACTAATTCGCTGGAAGTGAAATTTATGGAGAAATTCAATTCATGACGAGTATTATGACTCGTTATTTTTCCCTTATTTATCGGGAAAGGGCAAACTTGTCAATCACTTTCTAAATATCTAGGTCACATTTGTAGAACCACGGAAGTTTATTAGACTTCCAGGTTACGCTATCGTTATTATTTAAAGAAAATTATTGCAACTTCTTTCAAAGTATATTTCACGTATGTAAGTTTGAGTCTGACTTCTAAGATGAAATAACACTTATTTGTCTTTAGTTGGTTTGTCGCATACTTTCAGTTGACGTCGGTCAAAATTCTTAAATTCAGTAATACCTATAGTCTGTTCCACACAAATTCGGTCATAAACTTGAAAACGATATCCGACAATAAGCTGACAGATTGCGATTATAGCATTGATTTGATATATAATTATCGTAACCCTCGGCTTACTGTCGATGTTACTTCTTAAAATTTATGCACGAGGTTATGTAAAATAGACGATATTTGAGTTCAAGTTATGAATCTATTTGTAATGCCAGTATGTATAAAAAAGTCTGTTTTATTTATCCGAGAGATTTTTCAGTAAACGCTTTCGGAGGCTACAGTGACTCCTTATTTCTTATTAACTGTAAGTAGTTAGAGCTCACTATATAGCTGCATAGCAAAGAAGGGTTTTTCAACAAAATTTTTTGCGGCATAATTTAATCTCGTCTTCCAAGACATCAATCAACTTGCAGAGAAAAGTTGCGCACTCAGCTTATCTTAAGTTGACACTTTTAACACAATAGATAAAAATTTTAAGAAGCGCCGCGAACTCCCGCAAAGCTGAGTGTTAAAACGTCTGCCTGACGACGAAGCAACGGTTCGATTCCAGCCGCTAGCTTTTTATTTAGCGCACTTACTGTAGTATGTCCCAGTACTAATTAAATGCCTAAATTGGTTTTATACAGGCAAATTAGTGCATTAAAAATGGAAGAATTCGAGCCACTCGCCCTCACTGAGCTGATCCGCCGAATTATAGTAATTCGTATTGTTTCGCTTACTGTAACCCCTAAAACAATTGACTAAAAAGCTCTCGAATAAATGAAACAGACTATAAGTATGTTTTCAACTAGCAAAGAAAAATACTCCGATGGAACAAAAAAGATGAACATACTTGGCGGCCTACCGATTAAAATAAATATTTTATCATAAAAATGATTGAAAAAGCAGCACGTTAGCTATGCAGTAGCTATGGGAAATGATATTGAGTAAACTAACAGTCTTTCTATGCCAATTGAATGAAATAGCAAACATCGATGCATCCAAGACAACTGAAGAAATTGTTGGTTTAAAACAGTAAGAAACGCGTAAGTTGACTTGAAACAGACTAAATGTAGGTACACTAGCATGCCCGTAACGATTGTGTGCAGTAATCAATCGGCCCCTGCTTTGCTTGCTATAATGCTCATAACAAAATAAAACAACTTTAAATACAATACCACTTAGTTTTCTATCAATCAGGATACGAAGCTAGTTAGCGTTGCTACTTGCCAGCAATTTAAAAAAGTAAACATTATAGATTTCGTTTATACACTCTTATCTGAAACTTTGAACATTATTTAAAAAAGAATTTTTTAGAGGCCGCAGAATATACTTCGATTTTTTGCGTTGCTCAGAGAAAGTGTGATTTTTATCAAATTTTGCGACTTTATGTAGCTTTTTCCTAGTCCCCTCTTTTTACATCCCAAATAATCCACAATTCCAAGTATATTCATCTTTTTTGTTCCATCGGAGCAATTTTCTTTGCTAGTACCTTACTTTTAATTAGCATGATTTGAGTACATCAGTTAGTAAATACATACAGTAACATGCCACAATAATGACAGCAGTCCAACGCGGAAAGCAATATTGTTCTTAAAATCAGCATTATCCTTTTTAAACAAGACAACCTTACATTATTTAAACAGATCAAAGTTTTTCAGCATAAACTTTACGCAAATAACAAGTGCAAGGAGCATTAACGCTCAGATTTGGAAGTAAAATAAATTTGTAGTATAAACTACATATCAACAACAAATGAATAGTGCAAACTTTACGCAACTACTCGGTGTAGAGAAAACAAACCGTCAGATTCCTAATTCTGATTTTACGTAGAACATTTTGAAAAAATTAAGCTTTCGCAAGACTCTAGAACTAAAGTTAATATGCAGTGTAAACTTTACACAACCACAGAGTGTAAAGAAAATTTCAGTCGGATTCATAATCCTGATATTACTCTGATATTTCGATCAACATTTATTAAAAAATTAAGTCTACACAATGGCCCGAGGACAAATAAATATCAGATGTAAACCACTTTGCACCACTGTTGAGTGCAAACAAACTAACGTATCACATTTGGTTTCTGGTTCATTTTTAGACTTGAGATTATGTCCAGACTCATAACCCAGAACTTGGCAGAAAAAAACAAGACAGACACACGTTTAACTCCCCCATTTTTTGACTTTACACCTCCCGAAAAAGCTAAATATTGATGTAAACAAATGCAATTTGCTGTGACGCGTACCTCTTAGAAAGTAATTTATTTTTATCCTATTCGACCTCGCCCGACTTCTGAAAGAGAAAGAAGCGAACAAAAAATGGACGATCACGTATTTTCCACTGTCCACAATATTGTAAACTTTAAAAATCTGAACCTAACGCCCCATTGAGTGTGAATAAAGTCGGTTCGGGCCAGTTTGTAGCCCTTTGATTGTAGTACGTTTGTATGTGCCAAACTTATCTTCCGCAAAATATTTAATATGATTTACCAATCAAAATACGAAAAAACCTGTTTTTTCTCCCATTTTATACCTCAGATTTCGAACTTTACACCCTCATAAACAACTCAATATTACGTTTTTTTGAACGCGGCTTGCTTCGACGTGTAGCCCTTAGAAGTTACTTTATTGTTGTTTTATTAAATTCATGCCAACTCACCACCGAAAAAGTTGGCAGAGAAATCTTGGACAAAATCTGTTTTTTTACTCATCCACTGGAGTGTAAAGTTTAAACTCCTGTTACTAACTGCGTATTGATTGTAAAATAGTTTGCTGGTAAGCAAAAGATAGCCCTTGATCCTTTAAACATTTCTGTCGGAAAAAATTTCTCAAAACTCATAACCGGAGTTGTTGGCAGACATAAACAAGTCGAAATCTCGACCAAAATGTGTCTTTTCACCCTCAGATTTTCGCACTCTTTACACTCCCATTCGAGAACTAAGGCGAAATTCACAAGACAAAAAGTGTCATGTGCAGAACATAAATAGATAAATAAGTCAAATAAAGTGCATGGTTTTGCCAAGCGAATTAAAAAAAGAAAAAAGTCAGCATTCAGAAGATTCGAACCATCATTCTTTGCTTAAGACAGCATCTGAGAACGGAGTTGTCAACTTGAACCCATTATTCTTTTTTAAACCCACATGCGAGAACGGATACGTCAGTCACTGCAACAACTCAACATATTGGCGGATTTCAGCTTGATTATACTATTTTGAAAAATATTCATCATTCTACTGAAGTTTAAGAACAGTGCATTTGTGATAATGAAAATAATTATTTATTAAAGACGAGTCAAAACCTCTGAAATAAGAAAAATCTTATCAAACAATATGCAATACGAAGTTATCTATCGGCATTTTGAAATAGATGTATAATTCAAAGCTCGCCTCTTCATACCTCAACAAAAACTGGCTGTAGAAAAGTTTAAAGGTCAGATTCGTTATTCTGACCTTACGGAGAACATTTTTTTAAATTCATCATCCACGACGCTCTCAGCAGAAAAAATTTTTTCAGTGTAAAGTTTACACCTGCACTAATAACGCAATATTGATTGTAAAGAAACAAAAGAAATTTTGACGTGTAGCGCTTAGGACAAGGCACATTTTAAAGATAATTACCACGTTCTGTCTACTAAGTGGAGAATATGGCAGGAAAAAAATATATTTTGTCCCAGACTCTTTACAATAAACCGCCTCTGAATTTAAAAATATTACTTTTTCGAAAAAAATAAAAACACGCCTCTATATTTTATAACTGTCTACCTTTTGAAACCAAGCAGACTGCATGAAATGTAAAACTGAGTTAGATATGCTTCTGCACATACAGTAAAAAACCGTCTACTTTACACAATATTGCATTAAAAGAGAAAAAATTTGATTTTGAGATATTGCAACCTTCTACATTATAAAACTAATTGGACTGCACAGAAACCAAAAATTGAGTTACATAAGCTGAACGACACGCAAAGAGTAAAAAATACGTATGCTTTACACTTTTGTGTAGCAACTATTGAGTGTAAAGAAATGTTAAGTTCAGATTCGTAATCTACAACTGGGAAACAACATTTTAAAAAGAATTAGCCCTCCGCAAATTATTTGATTTTTCGGTTTACACTTTACACACTCATTGCTAACTCGGTATTGAGTGTAAACAAAAAAAAGACGGGCATCGAATTTTTAATTATCTATCGATTAAAAACGCACCTCCCAGGTGTGTGCCGTTGTTGCTGTGAGGGGGAACACAAATTTCGCACTCGCTGTCATAATCATATAAGAAAAAAGGATGGCCAAGTATATTATAGGTAGTGCTATCGCGCTACCTATGATACAACAATACGATGTAATGTTTTGCAAGTAATAAGTAGGTACCATAATGAATATGTAAATACAACTCAAAATTTATTAACTTTCATTGAATGATCTGTTATGATTTTAATAAGTAAGACAGGTATTACATCGGAATTATAATAACTGAGCAAATTACTTACGCATGTATATGTACCTATGCCTGCACACTCACGTTTGAACAAATAGTAGGTTGCACCAGTATACTATTTGAAAATGTACCTCCTCATCATAAGTACATAGGTACGTAACTTTTTTATATTTTATGATTCCTTCATTTATTGTCTGTTCCATTTAACTTTGAGGTTTTCTTTTGAATTTAATTCGCATGAATCAGGCTACAAAAGTGGTTTAAACTTTTTATGCAGTGATGCGCTTTGGCAATAGCAAGCGTCCCACCATAACTAAGTTTAAACCGCTTTTGTAGGCCTTTTAATTTTTTTCAAAAACCTCAAAGTTAAATAAAACGGACTATAGTTTCTAGAACAATTTCTTATAAAATAATCTTTTGGGGAATCGCAGGTACGTACATAATGGTATACATAAATTACCTACTAAACAAAGCATTAGCCCTGCGACAAATGCACGCACATTATTTTGCATTTTTGTCCTTAAAAAGCTGCAAATTTAAATCTAATCCTTTCTATCCTACTTTTATCGTGTTTTCTTTTCTAAACAATCCTCGTCCTGTCATCTATAGCCTGTTTCACACAAGTTTGGGTTCGGGCTTTCCGTCGGCTTTCAAAAAATTCTTAAAATTTATGCCCAAACTTATGTGAAACAGACTATAAGAACACCTATTTACATACTTTTCTAGCTTAGAAATTCTTTAAACTTTTTTGAATATGATTTCAGGAGTTTGCCCCTAAACATTTATTAGAAATAATAACAATAATCTACTCACACGCATAACACGAGAAAAGTATCACATGCTATCCAAACACATTTCAAATGTGTCATCCATCATATCTTATCACGTTCAATTTGCTTCGGTCCTGGCTTGCCAAAATTTTTTACCTTGAAATTAAAAGTTTCTTACACTTACGTTTGTATTCAAGACATGCATAATTTTACTCATGTTTGAATTCATTCTGAGCCAATGCATCAATGTATGATAGGTGGTACTCATACGTGGGCAGCACCAAACTTCTGAGGGGTGCAAGATTTATCAAAGGTCTAAAAATGGCCCTAAAAATGGTGGTATGGTGAAAAAACACCATTTTTAAACGTTTCTCATCGAGCACTATCCATTGCCATCAAAAAATTGCGAAAAAAACGAAAAACAAATTTTTAGAATTTGAATTATGGGGGTGGGGTAGTATTTTGATTTCTGGGGGGAGTATTTTGGTTTCTGGGGGTTGCATACCCCCAAACCCCCATGCCCAGGTGTGGTGGTACTACTCAAAAGTTATGCTGTTTTTTCTATGACTCATTTATTTTGGTATATTCTGCTTTTGTAAGCAGGTATAAGAGGGAAAATGTGAAAAATAGTGGAGAGCAGACAAAAATTAAAAAAAACGTACAGAAAAACATAAGTATGAACCAATATGCAGAAATTATGCACAGGTATGCATAAAGTAACATTATATAAATAAAAAATATGCACCTACCTAAATAATTATATTTTACCAATAGAGGCGGTCCTGTGATATGTGATTAGTTATTCTAAAAATAATCGAATTTGACTAATTCAAAATGAAGTGCATTTTTCGACATTACCGACCAAGATATATACTAAAGTAGAAAAAAAGTTGTTAAGAAATTTTTGATTCTGTAGTGTTTGCGTTAAATTTGTAGATCTACAGAAGTCAAGGCTAACACGATGAAAGCTGCGAAAAATTCGAAATGTCGAAAATTCTATGTGAAAAATATGTGTAAGTGAAAAACCAAAAAATATTAAAAAGTATTACTTTGCGTCCTAATGATTGCAAGGTGACACAAACTGAGTAGAGGTCGCGATTTTCGAACAAGTCAACGGATTGAAAAGTTTCTTCATCGGCAACGCCCATATTACGAGCGGCCTGCACGAACTGGTTAATATTCTCCATACAATTTATATTTATAGTCGGTTTCAGTATCTTTTTCACTGAATTCGGTCGTAAAGCGTTCGCAAATCTGATGTAGGTGCATCATAAGTGGAAGCTCAATTTATATTTAGTTTAATTTATATTAATTTATATTTAATTTATTTAATTTATATCTGTATTTAATTTCTATTTAATTTTTATTTAATATTTAATATACATTTAATTTGTATTTAGTTTCGATTTATTTTAATTTATATTAACTTTTTTTATTTATATTCTATTTTATATTTTATAACCCTAAGCTTTTAAATTTTCCTGAAGTGTATGTTTTCAACGAATTTCTCTTGATTTCCCATAATAAAGTTGCTACTAAATACCATTTGACTGATTCTAAGGACAGGTTTTTAGCTTTCGTGCTGTTCAGCAAGAAATTCTGTCCAGTCCAACTCTACATATTTTCTCATCTAACCAACCTACTGTCTCATCAGTCTTAATACCAACAATACAATACTCTGTTACAATCTCAGCGTGATACTTTAGCTTTTGCCGTTCTATAGCTATACCGCACGAAAACCTCATCAAGTGGGAGCGGCGCGATAAGAAATAATAATAATAAGGCTTCTCGATTATATTAATTCATTTATGAATCATTCTATTTATTTATATATCATTTAATACATCGTTTTTTAATATGAAGGGCGCTTTGACTCAGCACATAAACAACTATTGGCAAAAGAGCTTTAAAACAAAAAGCAGTGAAGACTAATGCAGTTTTAAATTTATTAAGACCGTTTCGCATAAGCCTATGAAAATTCTTTTAACTACTGCAGACAAACATCGTATCATAGATGCACATGGTCATGGTGGCCATGGAGGGGTGCAATTCAGTATTTCCGCTAACAGTAAATAGCTTTTGTGAGGTTTATTACATCTAAATCGCTTAAAAATACATTGTTTTCGACCTAAATCGCTTGACAGGACCTACTTCTGGACCCTTCAATGAGGGTGATTAATACTCTTCATTCAACCCTCCCTATGTGCATATAAGACTTCAGTTTTATGACTCATTAAGTTGCTCATGCATTTCTTAAACTGACAGCTCATTGCTGGTAAAAATTCTTTAGAAAATAGTGCAAGATCTTGTGAAACAAACCGTAATAACTAGCGAATAGTGCGCTTTCAGTTTAGAATCCACAGATGCTACCGTAAATTAAGTTTTCTGCGATTAGAATTATCGATAATTATCGACAATTCTTAAGGGAAAATCGAAAAGCTATGTGAAACACATGATATGTATAAAGTCACGTCGACAATCAAGAGTTGATTTCTCCTCGTTAGAAGAATCGATTTCTCATCATGGTGGAGCTAACGTTCTGTGCACGACTCAACGAGAATCTCAATGGAAATGGGTGGATTATCGTTTGCCCATACCATCCTTTTTATTTCACATAACAAATTCTTTTGAAAAAACGAGAAGGAGCAAGACAAGACACGTGGTATAAATATTCAGGTCTTTACCCAAAAAAGTTAATTTTAAGAACCTACGAACCTGATTAGTCGTCTTTCTGAAAATATCGATGTATTCACAATCAGTAAAATCATTAATAATACAAATAAAATTATTATCACTGCTAAGCAGTATTGAAATCAAAGTTAATATTTAAAATCGAATCAAATTACTAGATTAGCAACGGAAAAGTTACGCAACAATGCCATTAAGTGAATCGGCGCGTACCTTAAATATACACACTTGGGTGCCCCAACATATGTCTACCCCCTACAGCTATAATGGGACACAGCTAGGAGGTGCGGTTTTTTTAATCGATAGATAATAAAAAAAGATTATGCACCTTTTTTGTTTTTGTTTACACTCGATACCGGCTTTGTAAAGAAGGTGTAAAATTTGGCGTAACGTTATAACGTACGCAAACTTTTGATATTTTTCTTGCCCAGCTGGTACACAACTTAGCAATGGATGCCTCATAGAATTTAATAGTATAGAATTGTAAAGGACTGGACTCTCTAAATATGTTTTTTTAATTTTTTAATTTTGCATTAGTCCATGAGTGGGAGTGTAAAGAGTGCGAAAATCTTGGATGAACAGACACATTTTGGTTCAAAAAACTGCGCCGATTGTAAATCAGAAAGTGCGAAGTATTATAAAAATGAAGTACGTCTCAAGGATTACACATCGCACCTGGACGCGTTTCTTCAAACTCAACACAGAGTTATTCCTAATGGTGTAAAGTTTAAACACTGGGAAAACACGTTTTTACCTATTTTTTGGTTATCAACTACTTGAATGATGCGAAATATTTTTAAAATAAGGTACATATCAATGGTTACACATCGCACTTTGTCGCTCTTCTTTACACTCAATGTAGACTTTTTTGAGGTGTAAAGTTCCAACATTGGGGTGAAAAAGACGTTTTTGCTAGTTTTTTGTCTATCAACTTCTAGCGATGTTGGTTGGGGCACGATGCTAATTATAAAAAATGTACTAAACATCGAGGATCACGCGTGCACGTGAACACGTTTTATTACGCCAAATAATGAGTGATTCTTGGGGTGTAACGTTTACTCTAGAAATTCATTTTATTTCCAGTGCGTTGCGGAACACAAATTTTTTAAAAATGTTATATGTAACGTCAGGATTATGAATCTGACTGTTAGTTTTCTCTGCAACCATTACTTGTGTAAAGCTTACACTATTGATTTATTGTAGAACTGCAAAATTTACACTTAAAATTCATTTTGCTTTCAGAACATTGTAGAGTATGAATTTTTTAAATTTTTTCCGTAATGTCAGAATTACGAATCTGACTATTGAATTTCTTTATACCTAGTATTTGTGTAAAGTTTACACTGAAAATTGAATTCTGTTCTAGAGCATCCTGGAAGCTTATTTTTCCCAAAATAATTTATGTAACATCAGAACTACGAATCTGATTGTAAGTTTCCTCTAAACTTAGTAGTGGCGTGAAGTTTACACTATTCATTTATTGTTGATGTGTTACGTTTACACTAAAAATTCATTTTATACCCAGAGCGTTGCGAAAGGTGTATTTTTTCAAAAAGTTGTCCGTAACGTCACGTTTATGAATCTGACTATTAGTTTTCTCTGCAACCATTACTTGTGTAAAGTTTACACTATTGATGTATTGTAGAACTGCAACAATTACATTAAAAATATATTTTGCTTTAAGAAGATTCTAAAACATAAAATTTTTTCAAAATGTTTACTTAATGTCAGGATTACAAATCCGACTATTAAATTGCTTTACAATTAGTAGTTGTGTAAAGTTTACACTAAACATCAACTTTAGTTCTAAAGCATTGCGGAAACTTAATTCATATTCAAAATGTTTTATGTAACTTCAGAATTACGAATCTGACTGTTATTTTTCTCTACTCCCAGCAGTTGTGCAAAGTTCGCACTATTCATTTATTGTTAATGTGTAATATTTACACTACAAATTTATTTTTTCTTTCCAGAGCGATGCAAAACGTGAATTTCGTCCAAAATATATTTCGTAAGGTCAGGATTACGAATCTGACTGTCTTTATTCTTTACACCCATTAGTTCTTTAATGTTTACGCTGAAAATTAACTTTAGTTTCAGAGTGTTGCAGAAGCTTAATTTTTTCAAAATGTTAAATATAAGGTCAGAATTACGAATCTGAGCGTATAAGTCGTTTTTACACTTAGTATTTCTGTTAAGTTTACGCTGCAAACATTTGATTGGTTTAAATAAGGTAAGGCTGTTTTGTTTAAAAAAGCTAATGCTGATGTTCAGAACAATAATGTTTTCCGCGTTCTTGGACTACTGTCATTATTTTGGCATGGTACCGTATGTGCTTACCGACTGATTTACTCAAATCGTACCAATTAAAAATAGGATGTTATTGCCAAATATTTTCGATTATTAATGTCAGCAATGTATAAAACAAAAATTAAAAAAGTAATTAATTTATAATGTAAATAGGAATTTCAATTTTTATTTTCATGATATAACATACTTTTACCGATAATTCTTTAAATAATTTAGTAAGACAAGCGTATAAATTTTGTATCTTGACAGCGATTCAGAAAATTAAAAAATATAGAGAGCATTTGGCAATTCTTGAATCAAATTTTCGTACTCCATCAGCAAATGGTTCATTGATTTGGGTTTAGTTTAACGCGAGACGGCTATGTACTAAATGAATGGAAAACATAGGTTAAACTTGCACTTGCACAAAATCGTTCCATCTTTAAGCACAGCATGAAAGTTTGACCTTGTTCCGTCAGTCGACATATCTTCATTGATGAGATCTTTTATCCATTCGAGCAAATATTTAGCTTCAGTCTCGTTGAATTTTGAAGCTTGCTGAGAACCAGAAGTTTTAGAAATTTCGAGGCGCAAAAGTTTTGGAGAAATAATAGCACATAAAAAATAAAGAGAAACCCATAATTTCAGTTGAAAGATTTTCACGTAAACGGAAATATTCGGCGGACACGTTATACATATTACGTACACATGTGGGATATATTCCATGTCAAGTGGTCCAATTTTGAAAATCGTTTTCTCTCGACCATCTCCAATTTTAAAAAATCATGTGTGTATGTTCCCTGGGGTCTCAAATGAAGCTTACGCAAAATTTTCTTCATAGCTTCAAAAACTCAGGTAGGTAGAGCCCAAAAACTAAATTCTACTCTGTATTGATTGCACAGGGAACCTTAAAAACCGGCAACTGAAATTGTATTGTAGCCGAATCAGACCATCTTATCCGTTGAAATTTTGTAAGCATGAACAACTTTTTGCACTCTTTGAAACTATAATAAAACTAATTATTTTACTGTTTGTTCATTCGCTGTTATTGTCGTGTAAATTTGCCACGAAAAATTGTCTGTTCAAAATTATTTCAAACTTTAGCCATTTATTACTCCCAAACGAGAAGAGCGTTCCTTTTGCTATCGCATTAGTAAAACGAGCATACCGTGCTCTGTCTAAATATAACATAGCATGTTATTAGATATCCGCAGTATAAAGCTGCAATCCAGCAAACTTTAAAAATCTATAATAATACAAATCTAAACATTTTTCAGTTGCATTTTCATTAAAATACCCACCCTTCGATTTTTTTCTTTTTAGTACAGTTAGAAAGAGCAGCTTTTTTAATCAAAATTATCTTGAATCGGCGTGGGCACTCAAACCATCGCTTCAAAAAAACGGCCGCAAAGTTTGTAGTGACATAAATATACCTATTTGGTAAGAGTAACTTTCTATAAGACTGGCTGGACTCGAAGTTGGGCAAGTCAAAAGCTAATCTCCTCTGATTTTATCATATATTATACAGTTTTAGACGCTGAGTTTCATGGCCGCAACCCACTTTTCTTGAAAATTCATATTTCTTGCGTGAAGCGGGTGAATAGCGAAAAACATTTGGCTAGCCAGGACTCGAACCTGGGCTTCCTGGTTACCGGCCAAGCGTGCTACTAACTACACCAGCAAAAATTAGAGCAGCGAAAATTAATCGTTTCAAAGTTTGCAGGGTCTAGCATTTTTCATCATAACTCAGGATCACCGTGATCAAATTCAATAATTATTTTTCAATTGGAAGATAAATAATTTTTACATTTTGTAATATCAATTTAATCTTACAGTATTTTTAATATTTAATTATATGATCATAAACATAGAAGATTTATGATTTTGACCTTAGTTTTTTCGATAATTTTTAATGTAGCACATACACCATATGCGAGTCGTTGATCAGATTTAAAATTTATTACTAGAGACTTTTATAATGGAAAAAATTTGAAAAAATGAAAGGTTCATTCTTTGTGCAATATATATTTGAATGGAATATTGTATGCTAAGAAATGGTTGAAATTTGATAAATCAGCCTCAGAATGTCATAGCATTTTACTGTTAATGAATTTGGCCAATCTTTTATACTGTATCGTGGCTTCGGCTGTTATCAGATGCTTATACATACATCAAAAAATTATATTGAAATATGAATACTTTTTAAATAACAGACCTTTAACGAGAACGTGTTTGCTGAAAAATTATAAAATAGTATGAAATTTTGACGGGCAATGTCAAGATAATTTCTTATTACTTTTAATAAAATGCGGCCGCAATTCACATTGAAATATGTTGCCAAAAATTATTAGGGACTTTTAAAAAATTAAAGGACCGCAAATTAAGGTAAAATTGTTAGGGACTTTTCAAAAATTAAAGGACCGCATATTAAGGTAAATATTAATATGTAAAGAGAACGGTGAGCCGACTTTAGAGCGCCGACATTAGAGCACACATTAGAGCGCAGCGACACTAGAGCGCGCGACATTAGAGCGCAGCCATATTAGATGTTTTTCACGTAACTTTACAAAATTTTTATGCTGATAAATGAAAGAATTCGCCGGTTAAAGCTCCACGGACAAAATGAGCATGCTTTTGAAAAAAGTCCTACTGTATCTTACACTCGTGACTATTTGCAACCATTCATATACTCTCTGATATAGAATTGGATACGCTTTCTATTATTACGGGGCAAAGTTAAGTAGGTACATACGCATGAAGATCTCGGTATCAGGTAGTGATAACTGCATACGATTTCTTTTGTTTTGAAAAGCAATAAACAGCCTTTTGAATTTTTCTTTACTTTTTAATTGAGTTGTACACTGGTTGAATTAGTGGATGTACGAAAGTAGAAATTTTGACCTTTTTACTTACCTTTGAAAAAAGGACAATAACGTTTGAAGCAGTAGGTTTTGTGTAACGCCATTATACCCTTTTCACTTATTTACTTGACAAAGATTACGGTATTCATTTTCACAATTTTTTCAAATTGTACGCATTCACTGTAAGTTGTGCAAATCAAGCGTGAAATTTATTGCTGCAGTAAACAATCATAAAATTGCAGTAAATGAGTAAAAGATTTGTGTAAACTTATCCTGCATTTATGTGTCAAGGAAACAAGTGAAAAGGGTATAGTTCTATTAGAAAGTGCATGAAAAGCTACAAAATAATGTCCTAAAATGACACCCTTACTACCATAGTTTTAGAGCTGTAGGTGTTAGAACACAGATCAGTCTACTCCATTACACAATAGATGTCGCGCGCTCTAATGTCGGCGCTCTTACGTCTGCGTGCTAAATAGAACATGGTTGCTGAGAAATGATCAAAATTAGACTATTTTGACTTAAAGTGTCAAGATATTTTCTTATTAAAATTGTTTGACATAATTTGGTTGTTATTCACACTTCAGTATCTTATTAAGTGTTATCAGAAAATTTTATGAAGAAAAATGAAAAAGGTATAATACCCACTTTTCAAGCAACATAGGTTTTAATGGAACGTAAGTAATTTGAAATCACCGAACTGAGAGAATTTGAGTCAAAACGTAAATGTGCTTCTATTTCTAACAATTTTAAACATTTGGGTCATCGTTAATTTGAATAATTTATTCGTCAAATTCCAATCATTTTTTAGCATATCATATTCCATTCAAACATCTGCTGCTCAGAAAGCTGTCTTTCTTAGTTTTTTATTATAAAAGCCTCTAGTGATAAGATATAAAATATTATAATATGAACAACGACACGCATATATAGTATGTACATATGTATACGCGCTGCATTGGAAATTATCGGAAAACTTAAGTCAAAATTGTAAACGTTTTATGTTTCTGATCATATCAAAAAATATTGAAGTAATTTTGTAAGTTTCAATTAATTTTACAAAATGTTTAAATTGCCCATCGTTCACTTAAACATAATAATTGAATTTTATCAAAGTGATCCTGAGTTATGATCAAAATGCTAGACTCCATAAAATTTGATAAAACTGTAAATTTAGTATTTTTTACACTCGCTTTACACAACGAATATTCGTTTTCAAGAAAAATAGTTTGTACCATTACACTCAGCGTCAAAAACTACGTAATGCATGATAAAATTAGAGGAGGTTAAGACCACACATAGGCGTGTGGATTTGAGGGTGGTTTGTACCCCTTCCAGAAGTTGAAAACCCTACAGATTGCTGTAGACCCCCATAATTCTATTTTTTAGTAATATTTTTAGCGATTTATACCACTCCCAGAATTTTGGTGCTGCCCTTGTATGGTTAAGACTAATCCAACCACGAGTCGAGTCGATTCTTACAGAAAGTTTAACAATTAGGTACATACATTTTAGGTCATTTTAATAAGATTTGCGGCCGTTTTTTGAAGCAATAGTTTGAGTGCCCGCCCATGTCAATTCGAGATGATCATGGTAGAAAAAATCTGCTCTTTCTAATGGTACTAGGAAGAAAAAATCGAAGTATAGGTATTTTGAGAAAAATGCAACCGAAAAATTGAAAGATTTGTATTATTTTAGATTCCTTCGAATTTTGATGGATTATATCTTTAAATTAATTCTGCAGAGGCCCGTTTGAGACCATAGGATACATATTCGCAAAATTTTATTAGAATCTGAGATGGTCGAGTGGGGACCATACGTGGGCAGCACCAGAATTCTGGGGGGGTGTGCAAGATTTTTCAAAGGTCAAAAATGGTCTTAAAAATTGTGGTATTCAAAAAACACCATTTTTAAACGTTTCTCATCGAGCACTATCCATTGGCATCAAAAAATTGCGAAAAAAACAAACAAATTTATAAAAATTGAATTCTGGGTAGTATTTTGATTTCTTGGGGGTATTTTGGTTTCTGGAGGGTGCATACCCCCAAACCCCCTCACGCCCAGGTGTGGTGGGGACCTCTGGGCCACTTGACATGGAAGGCCCATGTATGTAGGTGTACCTTATTTGAATTTTTCAAAAGAGTGCGAATAACTCACTCATTAGCTGCAAGGAATGGGCTTTCGGAGAATAGGTACGCCGCTAATTGGATAAAATTAAATTTCTGTAGTTATTAATTTCAATTATTTCTGTTTGGTGAGTTACAAATGACTATGAAAATTTTAAATCAAAAAGCTAAAATGACTAAAAGGAAATAAAACGTTCCATTCCAGTTTAAGTCAAATGTTTTTGATTTGCATTCCTACTTCCAACCAATTTTGAGAACTGGTTGCGCTAAAGTCGAGCAAATCGTGCTACATGAAACTGCGTTTTACATAGCCAGCTTACTGAATTTTGAACTTTTGAATAATTCTAACAAGTATATAAAAATGTTAGGTACATATATCATCAGATTTTACACCAGTAGTTTTTCAATTCGTTTCTACGGAAAAGTAAATAAGTTTTTATTCGTCGGCATGAAATGCTTCATTTATATTAGGTACCAAGTTCTACCTTTTGCATAACCGCTGCGCCAATTCCAAAACCGTATGGTCTTCGCGCCATGCTAAAGATTGACGAATACTTTGCAATAAAATATTTTTGCTGAAAATTCCCAACTTATTCCAAAAATTTGCAAGATCGACAGAACCGGTTACCGTCACATCGACGACGTCGTTTTAGCATAACGCATCATTTGAGCGTTCTTAAGAGCTTTGTCTCACGAGAAAGCTTGAGTAGGTACTTTGCAGGTAAGCAACATTTGTTTTTCTTTTGCGTATCATTCAGAGGGCTCTCTGGAACAGAAAAAAGCTAACTACCTACATTAAAAATCAGTTACGCCAGTCAAAGTGTGATAAGTTTCCCCTGGTTTTACCTTAATTGCGTAATAAACCTATATTTTACGCGACTATGATACTCTGACACGGACTCGTAAAATAAAAATTTTTAGCTTTCACTGACGTCACAGAGAACAATAACATTTTACGCTTGAACTAATGGGTTTTCAAACATTACTTCCTATTTTATATGGTACACATAAGAAACGCAGTTTTATTAAGTGCAAACCTTGCATGAATGCAGATAGCTAACGAAGAAGCTCAGCTGATTTTGTAAAACCTCGGAAAGTTCCTTGGAAAACACGATTGACCAACTGTACTTCTTGGAGGAAAAATTGATACCGCTCAATTTATTTCCACGAGTTTTTAATGTAAAATTTTCGGCGATTTCAAGCGAGGTGCTCTCCCCAATTTTACAATATGCTTCAAGTGACGTACCTAATCAAGTCAAAATCCATTTTTGACTTATATATAGTCTGTTCGATATATCTTTGAGATTATCTCTTTAATTTCATCCGCATGAATCAGGCTACAAAAGTGCTTTAAAATCTTGATGCAGTAAAGCGGCGCAACCATGGCAAAAGTCTCCCTATAACTCGGTGTACTGTAGAATATCACATCTAATGTATTAGTTTAAAGCACTTTTATAGGCGCTTCAAATTTTTTCAAAAACCTCCAAGCGTAATGAAACGCACTACAGGTATGTTCCTACGCTTACATATAACACTGAATAATTTGTCGTAATTCTGTGAAAAATGACTATCCATCACTAAGTCATTTTCAAATTATTGAAAACATTTCGTACCGATCGATAAGCAGAGGGTCTGAAAATTTTTAATAAGTTAAAAACTAAAAAGTTACATATATACATTTTCATTCAACAATCAGCCATTTTTGACATTTTGTCAAGAAAATCGAATCAAATAAGAACCCGAATTACTCATACTGACAGGTGCCGCTACACAACTTGGAATGGATATTTTGAAATCAAACCGGCGAGGTTGATGCTATATACTGTTTCTCAATTTTGCGCAGATGAGCATGACCTTGCGTTAGACTACACACGCGATACAGAGCGGAAGGTCCGGGAAACCGGTGCGGGTAGAGCTTCGCTCACGTAACGGAGGGTTTGAGGTGCCCCCGTTACAATACTGTTGGAGCTTCCGGACTGCTGAATGATCAAAGAGGCAGATGGTCGACCTACAGGTGATGATGAAACGGCTGAATTTCATTTACTTTTCAGGTAATTCTGATTATCCTTAAATTTAGGACTTTTAATATTTTAAACAATCACGCTCCAGGCTTCGAACATTCATATTTTCCTCTAATGGCGCGAATAAAACGAGTAGAAAAATAATCTTTATCAATCTCCGCTTTCTTCTACGAGATACGTACATATAGTTGCATTACCTGCGAGCTGGATTTACGAGCAGTTTTTCATGAAATTATCAAAGAAGCACAAGAATAAAATTGCAAAATCTGAAAATGTGTTCAGTTGGGTTTTAGTGTTTTCGCAGGCGCCAACTATGTAGGTACTTTTTTAACATTTAAAATAGGTTCAGGAATAGAACGATCGGAGACTGAAATTACTGCTAGAGTCCCACTGGGCAGCTTGAGTTCTGCCACTGGCCAGTGCTCGGTCGCTTGCGAGCCGAACCAGTGCTCAACCAAAGAAGAAATTGCGTCATTTCATCTATAGAGGTGAAGCATCAAACCTATGGGTTTGAGAGCAAAAAGAAGGGCTTAAAAATAGCTCTGTCGGAGCTCGATGAGCGTGTAAGTGCCGCCCCACCAACATCCATAATAGAAGCACTAAATTTTTTAGAATACCTACCGTATTAGCAATAAACTATGCTGAACTACGATAAAAGATGGCCTAAGTACTAAAAATAGGTATTGCTAACTATTCCGGGGTCGCTTTACCCCTGAATCCTGAAGTAATCTGTTCCGTATTGTAATTTTAGCGGTCGCCATGTAATTCTAATCCCTATACTAGATTCTTCGATTTATCAATAGTCAGGGTAAATTACTATCTTAATTCAGAAAATTTATCATGCAAACCATCGCTAAAATTCAGGCACTACGCCTACGCTAATACACTGCAACACGTTAATTGAGTAGCCACTTTATTAACGAACCGACAACTGGACCGAACAGTCTAAAATCTACCCCACATTCTATTTTCACTGTATCTATTCTGTTGTCCATCTTCTAATGCTCTTCGGTTCCGCCTTCGTTCTTCCTTGGTCGTCCGTCGTATTCGTATACGCTACTTTTATTATACTTATAATAATGTGCATAATGCCTTACAATAGCTTATAAAATAACATGCTTATGTGAATTTTACTGCTTTTAACATG
Source organism: Mermis nigrescens (assembly GCA_036768485.1). Classification (NCBI taxonomy): domain Eukaryota; kingdom Metazoa; phylum Nematoda; class Enoplea; order Mermithida; family Mermithidae; genus Mermis; species Mermis nigrescens. Next base: position 51,601 of record JAVLUZ010000790.1, read on the forward strand.
CAGCTTACGAAAAATGCTTGCAACAAATTATGAATTACATGCTCTGTGATAAATGTTCACGAACTTAGGTTACATGCTTAATCATCATAGGTAGCGCGATAGCGTTACCTGTAATATACTTGGCCATCCTTTTTTTCTTATATGTTTATCACAGCGAGTGCGAAATTTGTTCCCCCTCACAGCTATAACGGCACACATCTGTGAGGTGCGGTTTTTTTTAATCGATGGATAATTGAAAAATTCGATGTCGGTCTTTTGTTTTTATTTACACTCAATACCAAGTTAGCAATGAGCGTGTAAAGTGTAAACCGAAAAATCAAATAATTTGCGGAGGGCCAATTTTTTTTAAAATGTTGCCCCCGAGCTGTAGATTACGAATCTGACCTTAAAATTTCTTTACACTCGATGGTTGTTGCACAAAAGTGTAAAGTATACGAGTTTTTTACTCTTTGCGTGTCCTTCAGCTTATCTAAATCAATTTTGGTTTCTGTGCAGTCCAATCACTTTTATAATGTAGAGGGTTGCAAAATCTCAAAACCGAATTTTTTTTCTTACAATACAATATGTCTTTATCTGTGATCGTTTTAGTGTAAAGGGTTCGAGACGAAAAACGATATTTCTTCAACTACTCCGCTAAGTATGCGGAACATGCTAATTATGCTTAAAAGGTGCCCTGACCTTAGCATTACAGATCCCAGCTTATTTTGTTTCTATACACCCAATATTGCTGTATTAGCACAAGTGTATAGTTTACACCGAGAAGCATTTTTGCGCCCAGAGCGTCGTAGATGATGAATTTTTTTAAAAATGTTCTCCGTAAGGTCAGAATAACGAATCTGACCTTTAAACTTTTCTACAGCCAGTGTTTGTTGAGGTATGAAGAGGTGAACTTTGAATTATACCTACATCTATTTTCTATTGCCGATAGATAACTCCGTATTGCATATTGTTTGATTAGATTTTTCTTATTTCAGAGGTTTTTGACTCGTATTTAATAAATAATTATTTTTATCATCATAAATGTACTATTCTTAAACTTTAGTAGAATGATGAATATTTTTCAAAATAGTATAATCAAGCTGAAATCTCCCGATATGTAGAGTTGGCGCAGTGGTTGACAACTCCGTTCTCGGATGCAGTCTTAAAAAAGAATGATGGTTCGGATCTTCTGAATGCTGACTATTTTCATTTTTTTAATTCTTTTGGCAAAACCATGCACTTTATTTGACTTATTCATCTATTTGGGTTCTGCAGATAACACTTTTTTGTTTTTTGATTTTCGCCTCAGTTCTCGAATGGGAGTGTGAAGAGTGCGAAAATCTGGGGTTGAAAAGACACATTTTGGTCGAGTTTTCGACTTGTTTATGTCAGCCAACAACTCCCGTTATGAGTTTTAGGAAATTTTTTCTGACAAAAATGTACTACGGATCAAGGGCTATCTTGTGCTTACCAGCAAACTTTTCTACAATCAATACGCAGTTAGTACCAGGGTTTTAAACTTTACACTCCAGTGGATAAGTAAAAAAACAGATTTTTTCCAAGATTTCTCTGCCAACTTTTTCGGTTATGAGTTGGGGTGAATTGAATAACATAGAAATAAAGTAATTTCTAATGGCTACACGTCGAAGCAAGCCGCGTTCAAAAAAACGTAATATTGAGTTGTTTATGGGGTGTAAAGTTCGAAATATGAGGTGTAAAGTGGGCGAAAAAAACAGGTTTTTTCGTATTTTGATTGGTAAATCATATCAAATATTTTGCGGAACATAAGTTTGGCACATACAAACGTACTACAATCAAAGGGCAACAAACTGGCCCGAACCGAATTTATTTACATTCAATGGGGCGTTAGGTTCAGATTTTTAAAGTTTACAATGTGGTGGACTGGACAGTGGAAAATACGTGTTTGTACATTTTTTGTTCGCCACTTTCTCTATCCAGAAGTCGGGCGAGGTCGAATAGGATAAAAATAAAGTACTTTCTAAGGGGTACGCGTCACATCGAATTGCGTTTGTTCACATCAATATTTAGCTTTTTCGGGAGGTGTTAAGTCAAAAAAATGAGGGAGTTAAAAGTGATTCTGTCTTGTTTTTTCTGTCAAGTTCTGGGTTATGAGTCTGGACATAATCTCAAGTTTAAAAATGAACCAGAAACCAAATGTGATACGCCAGTTTGTTTGCACACAACAGTGGTGTAAAGTGGTTAACATGTGATATTTATTTGTCCTCGGGCCATTGTGGAGACTTAATTTTTTCATAAATGTTGATCGTAATATCAGAGTAATATCAGAATTACGTATCCGACTGAAATTTTCTTTACACTCATGTTGTGTAAAATTTACACTGCATATTAATTTTAGTTCTAGAGCCTTGTAGAAGCTTGACTTTTTCTAAAGTCTAAAAATGTACCAGGAATCAAATGTGAGACGCTATTTGAGCGCGTTTGCTAACACTCAACAGTGGTGTAAAGTATTTTGCAACTGATGTTTATTTGTTCTCGGGTTATTGTGGAGACTCAATTTTTTCATAAATCTTTATCGTAATATCTGAGTAATATTAGAATTACGAATCCGACTAAAGTATTCTTTACACTCTGTGGTTGTGTAAGGTTTACACTGAATATTAACTTTAGTTCTAGAGCCTTGCGGAAGCTTAATTTTTTGCAAAATGTTCTACGTAAAATCAGAATTGGTAATCTGACTGTTAGTTTTCTCTACACCTAGTAGTTGTGTAAAGTTTGCACTATTCATTTGTTGTTAATATGTAGTTTATACTACAAATTTATTTTACTTCCAAATCTAAGCGTTAGTGTTCCTTACACTCGATATTTGTGTAAAGTTTTTGAGTTTTTGCTGAAATACTTTGATCTGTTTAAATAATGTAAGGTTGTCTTGTTTAAAAAGGATAATGCTGATGTTAAGAACAATATTGTTTTTCGCGTTCTTGGACTGTTGTCATTATTGTGGCATGTTACTGTATGTGTTTACTGACTGATGTACTGAAATCACGCTAATTAAAAGTAGTGTACTGGCAAAGAAAAATGCTCCGATGGAACAAAAAAGATGAATATACTTGGACTTGTGGATTATTAAGGATGTAAAAGGAGGGGACTAGGAATAAGCTACCTAAAGTCGCAAAATCTGATAAAAAATCACACTTTCTCTAAGCAACGCGAAAAATCGAAGTATATTCTGCGGCCTCTAAAAAAGTGTCTTTTTTAAATAATGTTCAAAGTTTCAGATAAGGGTGTATAAACGAAATCCGTAATGTTTATTTTTTTAAATTGCTGGCAAGTAGCAACGCTGACTATAGTCTGTTTCATTTATTCGAGAGCTTTTGAGTCAATTCTTTTATGGGCTACAGTAAGCTAAACAAGACGAATTACTGTACTTCGGCAGATCAGCTCAGTGAGGGCGAGTGGCTGGAATTCTTTCATTTTAAATGCACTAATACGCCCATATAAATTTAATTTAACATTTAATCAGTGATGGGACATACTGCAGTAAGTGCGTTAAACAAAAAGCTATCGGCTGGAATCGAACCCTGGTTGCTGTGTCTACAAGCGGACGTTTTTACCACTGCGCTATGTGGGAGTTCGCGGCGTTTCTTAACATCTTAGTCTATTGTGTTTAAAGTGTCGAATCAGGATAGCTGAATGCGCGATTTTTATCTGTGAGTTGATTGATCTGATAGAAGACGAAAAGAAATTATGCCGCAAGAATGTTATTGAAAAACCCTTCTTTGCTCGGAAGCTAAAGTGAGATCTAGCGACTTACAGTAAATAAGAAAGAATGGGTTACGGTAACTTCCGAAAACATTTACTGAAAAAGCTCTCGGATAAATGAAACAGACTATAGCTTCGTATCCTGATTGATAGAAAACTAAGTGGTATTGTATTTAAAGTTTTTTTATTCTGTTTTGAGCATTAAAGCAAGCAAAGCAGGGGCCAATTGATTAGTGCACACAATCGTTAAGGACATGCTAGTGTTACTGTTTTAAACCATTCATTCAATTGGCTTAGAAAGACTGTTAGTTTACTCAACATCATTTCCCATAGCTACTGCTTAGCTAATGAGCTGCTTTTTCAATCATTTTATGGTTAAATATTTATTTTAATCTGTTGGCCGCAGAATACACTTCGATTTTTTGCGTTGCTTAGAGAAAGTGTGAGTTTTTATCAGATTTTGCGACTTTAGGTAGCTTTTTCCTGTCCCCTCCTTTTACATCCTTAATAATCCACAGTCCAAGTATATTCATCTTTTTTGTTCCATCGGAGCATTTTTTTCTAGTAATAAATGCTTATGTACTATAGCAGCTTACATATGAATTGAATGCTTGTTACATGACAGTATAACTTTTGTCATAAAACTATAGTATTTTACGAAATCTTGTGCATGAATTTTCAGCGTTAGTAGCAACAAAAGTGACTTCTTAGAAGCCACAATGTTGCATAGTAAAACTTTAGATGATTATCAATTGCTGTGCACAACATCGTGATTGTTGTTTCAATTTAAACAGATTTTGTATTTGATTTATATTCAATCAAAAATTATTATCCATGCTCAACGCGAAATAGACTCCGACAGCGTACCTATGTACGTACATATACAGTCATACATATACTGACAGATTGTGAAAAGTTACATTGAATAAATTCCACTTAGCATAATCTGTCGGCAATGTCAGTAAATTTTTTCGAAATACGTACATAGATGCCTAGACCTTTACGAAATAGACTGAAAGCTTGCATATCAGGACTTTGTAGGGTAGGTACTATTTGCTATAGTCTGTCTCACACAAATTTGGTCATAAACTTTGAAAGCTATCTACGACAATAACCTGACAGATTGCGATTATAGCATTGATCTATATGTATGTATATATAGTAACCTCTCGGCTCATTGTCAAGGAAAATTCGTAAAATTTATGCACGAAGATATGTGAAACAGACTAAAGCTCTATGAGCAATATGAACAATACTGCATTCATTTAAATCGATTTTAATCGAGCAGACTGTAGCTATAAGAATCTTTTTTATCAATTTGCATTATATTTCTGCTTCATACTAGGAAAATTTCATTTAACATAATACAAGTTTAATATTAACCGCGAATAAATAGTCTGATCTTATCTACTGTACTAAGGATCAAGTAGAGCAGTCCCAGGGTTGCCTGCCAATCAGGTTTGCCAAGTAGGGGGGGGTTTCCCATTTGGAGGGTTTTTGAGGCCGTTGGAGGCATTTTTTAGTGATTGGACTTTTTCGCGTCTATGCTTAACCATTGATTGGCGGTTTTTAGGCAGTTTGAGGTGAAATTTGGGGGTTTTTTGACAAGAGCACTTGGCAATCCTGCTGCTCCGTTTTTTGAGGGGCCCTTGGCAGTTTTTTTGGGCCGCTTCCATATATTTTGTATATGAGATGACAGTTTTTTCAAGAATTGTGACAGGTTTTAAAATTTTGACCTGGCAACACTGTCAACAAGTGCTCTTGGTCAAAAAAACCCCAATTTTAGCCTCAGGCGTAGCCAGGATTTTTCGCAGGGGGAGTCCGGAAATTTTTTACCTTAAAAGTCGATAAGAACCATAGAAATGCATCACAGGTGTGAAATAATGCCTTTTTTGGAATTTTCACATTGTTCTGCAACAATCAAAGTGCAAAGAAAAAAATTTTTCTTCCGAAACTTTTTCACAGTTTAGGACAAGACAGGAAAATATTTATTGTCCACAAAAATACACGGAAATTGATAAAACACAAATACATGGTAAAACAGCGACTGAACAAAAGGACATACAGATCACTTAATGGGGCGAATTCTAGAATAGCTCCATGTTCCAGATTTCAAAAAACAGCGTTTTTATGCGATTTCAAGCAGGTATCTTTAACATAAAAGTTGAAAAAACGGACGGAAAAGCCTTTGATTGAAAAAAAAATTTTTAAAAAATTTTATTTTCTCACTTTCATTTCCGTCTGTTTTTTCAACTTTTATATTCAAAACTCCTACTTGAATTCGCATTAAAACGCTATTCTCACCTTAATCAAAATTATCTTTGACCTCAGTGCGGCTTCAGATTGGTGCCAGCGGATGATCTAAGCCTAAGAAAAAGATGGGGCAAAAATTGCTCCGCTCGCTTCGCTCGCTTCGCAATTTTCGCCCCATTTGTCTCAGGCTTACATCATCCCCTGGCACCAATGTGAAGGCACATACTAAGCCTAAGCCTAAAAAATAAATATTAGAAGAGACATAGGAAGAAAATGACGCTAGCACACTTATTTGTCAAAATATACGTAATCCTTCCCTTTCTTACTAAATCTAACAAAAAAGATTGATCACCGGATGGTTTACATGACCATTATTATAATTACTGAAGTGTAAATTCTCACTCACTTTTATCTCTTGATTTCCGTGCTGATCCAGACAGTCGTACGCCTTTCAGCAGTCGCTGGATAAAATTTCGTATATCAATAGTTTCGAGCGTTCGATTAATGTGCCACGTCGAAACGAAATCTGATGATAAAAATTCGTATATCAATAGTTTCGAGCGTTCGATTAATGTGCCACGTCAAAACGAAATCTGATTTCCGTATCAATAGCCCCTGTCAAAACGGTTAATTTCAGTGCTCCGCCACACCTATCAGATTTTTAATCCGGCTCCTTCGATACTAATTGACAATCTTATACCAATAGTCAGTGTTTCGCCGAATCGTCGGATAGTTATTTAATTTCTGTAAGATTAAGGTACATTCTTAGAACGAACACAGCAATTGCGCAAAGCATAACAATCTTGATCACAATCCCATATACAAAATGCGTATTACACAGCAGCACGGTAGAGCGTAAACAACCGGAATAAGCAATTCTCGCGTCCGGAACAACGTAAATCACTCATATGATTGATAAAAAATTTGCATAGAAATGCAACGTCGACTTCCATGTGAGCATAAGGTTACTAATCTAAAACTATCCGTAATAAATAATTCACGCGACCAAACAAGCGCCTATTACGTATATCACTCATGATAATAAAAAATTTGCATAGAGAACCTACGTCGACTTCCACGCGAGCAAAAGATTACTAATCAAACACCCTACAGTACATAAAGAATTGTCACTCAGATGTGTTCCACAGATCACCTGCCTGTGATGTTGAGCATAACTTTTATCCAATGCACTAGGAACGGAGTGTTCTATCAAGGCAACAGTAAATACGCCTAACTTACATTCTTTTATAATAGTCATGTAAACTTACATCGACCGATCGCAGTGTATTCATTTAATACATAATGTTCGTTCAAGCTATACATAGAAACCAATAAATGCATTGTGGATAGTCCTGTACCTATGTACGTCCTTTATAAACGTTCATCGTGTGCACGTATGTTCGAATTAACCTGTTCTTCTTTAATTCATAATAAATTCATCAATCGTCAACATTAACGCCGTCGCCTTCGCTAATGAAGGTACATACATATTACCTATGTACCTACTTACACACCTATGTACACAAGACAATTCGATCAATCATTGCGACAATTTTCGCAGTCGCCTTCCCTAAACATTGCGTACCTACATACAAACAAACGTATGCATCAGTATACATTAGATCAATCAATGCGCCGTTTACGGCAGTGGCCTTCCCATGCTTTGTGCTTCTATCACTTTACAACTTCATTCCTCAATTTCTCCCCTTCTAAATGCTTTCCGTCGATAATTTCTTTTGAATATCTTCCTTACAACTGGTCATCTTTCGATAAATCCCCATTAATTTAAATTCTGTGACTTCTATCTATTCTAGAATTAAGCCCATGGGATGTGATACAACTAGGTATGCCCCGACAATAAAATTGTAAAATCAATGTTTAGCAGCTCTTTTTTGAACAAACCAACGTAAGGAGAAGCGATTATATCATTAGGTAATTTGTTCCGAATTTTCAAATATCATTGGGAAAAGTCGTTGAGGTGAGCATTGGAACGGACAACTGGTAACGTGAGTTTATGACGATTTGCAGCTCGAGTGTTGTTTGAACTGAAAATAAAAAATTCATCAGCATCAATACAAGATAAACCGTTAATAATTTGATACCTGAGACATAGACATATGTGAAGACGACGAAGTTCAAAAGGAGGAATGTTAAGAAGTTTTAGGCGTTCAAGATAAGATAAATTGCTATGAAAACCAAAAAGGCGTTTAGTAAATTTACGTTGAACATTTTCAAGACGATTTATATCAATTGCATAATATGGATTCCATACAGAAACAGAAAACTCAAGCATGGGTGTTACATAAGTAGTAACTAATGTCACTTGGAATATTTATATCATTCAAAGAATAAAGCTTTTTTGGATTATTTTTACCGAGATGAAAAGCTGCACATTTTTCCGTAGCAATAGGAAGTTGCCAATTAATAGACCAAGTATAAATAATATCCAGATCTTTTTGTATTAAATGATAATCAGAAGATGGACCGAAGATTTTGACATCATCGGCAAAGAGGTAAATTTTACTATATATATTCAATCAAGTTACAAAGGTCATTAACATAAATTAAGAATAAAGTAGGACTGATACAACTACCTTGAGGGACACCACTGCCAACAGGCATGAAGTCAGAAAAAATTCCGTTAATACAAACACGCTGAGACCGACCATGGAAAAAGGAATTGAGCCAATTAAAAAGTAGACCTTTTATTTCATATTTTGAGAGCTTATATAGAAGCTTAGATAACGGGATTTTATCAAAAGCTTTAGAAAAGTCGATGTAAGCTACACCAACAGGAGTCCTATTACTCAAAGATATCGTCTAGCTGTGTTTACATTTAAGTAGTTGTAATTCACAAGACTTAGATTTCAGAAAACCAAACTGAGAAGAAGATCAGAGTCTGTTTGTAGTGAGAAAATCGATAATTTTTGAGTTAATCACACTTTCCATGATTTTACTTGATGAGCAGCAGATAGAAATCGGTCTGTAATTACTCACTAACTGCGTCTCCTTTTTTAAAGACAGGAGTTACATTGGCCAATTTCCATAAATTGGGGATAGTTCTACTTAAATAAGAAACATTAAAGATACTTGTTAAAGGCTCAGCAAGATAATTTGAAAGTTTTTTCAAGAAAAAATGACAGAGTCCATCGGGACCAATAGAAAAAGAACCTTTCATTCGATTTAAAACCAGTTGCACTTTCCAAGCGTCAAAATGAATGGTTTGCAATGTAAAACCAGTCATCGAATCTAAAAAAGGAAGATGATTATTATCAACAGAAAAAAACAGAAGAAACGTAGTTATTAAACAAATTTACCTTTCCTAAAGGATCAGAAACGATTTTGTGGTCATGATGAAGAGATGGAAAAGAGCGATGATTATTCAATTGATTATTGACAAATTTGTAAAATGATTTCAAACTTTTGTCAGAAAGAAGATTAATTTCTTCAGAAGCAGAGAAATTTTTAATTTCAACATTCAATTTTTGATTTATATTTGATTTTTGTATCAGTGGAGTGATAAAGTTTATGTTTCTTCCAAAGTATACGTTTCTTAGTTAACATTCTTTTTATTAGTTTAGGATATTAACGTTTCATAGGTTTGGGGTAAGTTAATGGGACAAATGCATAAATTAAAGAGTGAAGCACTCCAACGAACAAATTGTACATATCATTTACATTAGAACAGGTATCAAAAAGATCAGGCCAAGAAATCTGAGACAGTGCAAGACCTAACGCATTAAAATCAGCTTTACGAAAGTTGAAAAAAGATGACCTAGGATTTTTGACTTGCATCAGAAGACAATCGAATATAATTGAATTATGGTCACTGTTAGCAAAGGGAATATCAACTTTTACGTTAGAAATTTGATCAGATGCAAAGATCTAGTATATTATTATCGTGAGTATTTTCTGTAATTAACTGATGTAAACCAGTGCCCAAAAGTGTGTCAAAAAATAGGGTATTAAGATTATCAGTAGGAACCGAATTTATCCGCTAATTAATTTTAGGCAAATTAAAATCTCCCAAGATTACAAAAGGAAAAGGAACAGAACAAGCCCATTCAATACATCTACATAAAATTTCAGCATAAGCTAGATCAAAATCAGGGGGTCGGTAAACCAAAATAAATCTTATCTTTCTATCAGAATCAAAAATATCAGTTATTATAATATCGGAAGCTTTAAAAGCGGGTGGTGGATTAATTCGAATAGCATCAAAAGAAGTTTTTAGAAATAAAGCTACACCCCCACCACGTTTAGAGTTTCGATCACAGCAAAAAATGCGATAATTTTTCCCAGGGCACAATAATCCATCGGAAATATCAATATGGAACCAACTTTCACAAAAAATAGAGCATCAAAACTTTCTTTATTCAGAAAAAAGTGTAAGTTGCTAAGTTTGTTCAAAAGACTTCGAGCATTAGCATAAAAGCATTGAAATCTTGAATAATCTTGGGGCGCGGATACCTAATTAGCAAGTCGCGGGTTATTAATATTTACATTTGGTTTACATTTAACACAATCAGCACGAAAATCAATGTACAGTCCTTGTTCACCTCGACATTTACGATCATTCAGCTCAGAAACCAGTTCGCCTTGCTGTTTTTGCTGAAGCAAAGATAGGTCAGGACGACACCGTAGACGCGAACGTGGGCCTTTAGACTGGACGCGGACTGTCTTATTTATCAATGAGATAAAGCGATGCCTTGCCTGAACCGAAGTCAGGCAAACTTTGATAAATTGAACGCGATTTTCGTGAGTGGGACCATCACGAAAGACTCGAGTAACATCGGACGACACTAGATAGATTAGAGAGAATTTAACGGAAAACCTTTCCTTTGGGGCTGCGGGTCTGGGCTGGCGCGTTCAAGCGCCCCCAGTGGGGTCCGTAGCAGAGCCCCGGAAAATTTTTGCAAATAAGCACTGAAATCTCGAATTTTAACTTTAAAATTTTTACAAAATTGTCCGAATCTTGGTCCTAAAATTAGGTGATAAATAGATAAAATAGACTGGAGGAAGCACGGAAATTTTTTCACATTTTTATGCCAGAATGACTAAAAAATTCTTAGAACGCATGAGATGCCAATCTTTTGTAGACTTGTCTTGTCAATTGTCATGCTAAGCAGTCTTTAAAATACGCAATCTGTACAAAGCGCACGAATTTTCTGCATAATTCTTATTTCTATTGACTAGAAATGTTTGCAAATAGGTAAACTTTTCATGGTTACAAACGCTTTGTAGCTCTGTGTCGCTACTAAGTTAAGATATAATAGCCAAAACTAGAAGAAATCGGCGCGAAGTGCCGAATTTTCTGTGTTTATTCTCAAAAAATCGTCGCAGAACAGCGTTACGCAACCACATAGCTCTATGTCGAAAAATTTCGAAATTTTCCACAGGGGGAATTTCCACCTTCCTCCCACACTGGCTACGCCAGTGCTCAAACTTCTTGAAACCCCCAACTTAGGGTTTTTTTGAAGCTGTTGGGATTTTTTTGGGGAGTTTTACTTATCGTAGGGGTTTTTTTGTTTTTTTTTAGGAAAGAAATGAAGCAGTAAAAATGTCGAAATGTTTTAGACTATTACTTTTAAGTTCTTTTTTTACTCAAAAAAGCGCCCAAAATTGATAAATTCTTGCATTTTTTAGTGTTAAAAGCGATATAATGCAGTCGAGGTGGACTAAAAATGCCTTTAAAACGCGATGTTACCACGAAAAAGCGCTTTATAGGCTATTTTGACCATTCTGATCGTTGAAACAGCAAGAAAATTGTGAATGTTAAATTTACAGTTTTAGATTTTAGGGGCCCATGCACCACCATTTTTAAGGCCATTTTTTGACCTTCAAAAAAATTTTGCACCCCCACCCCAGAATTTTCTTGCTGCCCACGTATGGTCGGACTGGCCAGGACCAGCCCAATTTGTCTGGTCCTGGCCAGTCCGACCCGACATATCTAATACATTTTCCTGATCTTTTCATCGTCCTATGTGTTTGTCCGGATTTTACCCATTTGTCCTGAGTCCGGTCCTGGTCCTGATTGATTGTCTGGATTTTACCCATTTGTCCTGAGTCCGGCCCTGGTCCTGGTTCCGGATTTTACCTTTTCCCTTAAATGTGTGAAGGATTCATTGAGTAAAGTCAGCAGAATGAAAGCATACTTAATTTAACAAGTTGCCGTTGAAGACTTGGAAAAGTTAATAAAAAAATGGCTAAACAAGCACTTAAAAACTTTTATTACTATACATAAATAAGAAAACAGTGTCAAAGAATAAACGAACAAACGAAATAAGCTAAGTAAAGACAGAACTGTAGCCATTGTTGTGCTCGCTTCTGCAGTAATGCATGTTTAAACACGCGTTTTCAGTCATCCAATTCTGGTATGGTAGGTAATATGACAGAAACTGCACTGTACTTTCCGATCATAGTTTCCAAAGGTCCAGAGTTGAGGGAAGGGTGAAATCCCAAAAATGGGGGACCAGTAAATTAAGTAGTGTCTTTGTATGAGCGAACAAATTTTTGTAGATATTCTATATAAATATATTTTTAAACATACACTTTTTAACATACTGCCAGTGTGTGACCTGCAACCGGCATGCAGTCCTAAACAGTGTTTTTTTTGTGCAAGATACCTTTTTACATGTACAAAAATGGTATCCAAAAGTCTTTGAACATTTTGTACACGCAAATTTTTTTGTACTATTATAGTATGGTACAGTAGCGATTTAGTGTGGTAAAACAGGGGTTTTCGACCTTCGGTAGCGTATCTTAGCTAATTCCTGGGTCTCTGAATATTTGGCATTTTCTCCATTCTAAATGCAAATTCTACTATTTTAAAGATATATAGGACAGACAATTACTAATGCGCCGAAAATTTTCGGGAATTTTACACCTTTTTACAGTTTTTGTCTCTCCAAAAATCTTTGTGCATGTACAAAGACAGTCCTAAAAAGTCTCTGTACATCATGAAAAATCTTTGCCAAATACAAAAAACCGTGGTCCTAAATGTGATAATTCGGCCTGGAAATAGTTCATAAGATTATTTAGCGCGAAGCGCCGAAATTTTTATGAGCTTTTGATGAAATTTACACATAAAACTTGACTGAGAAAGTTAAAACAACTTGTACTACAAAATCAGAAATATTACAGATATTGTAATATGCCAATTGAATCTTGTAATAAGCACTACTGTGCTTAGAAATCCAATGCAACATCAGGATAAATTAGTCAATTTCATCTTTGAACGGCTAAATGTGCTGAGTTATTAAATAGTACTTGTTTTGCATAAAATTTTTAAAAACAGTATAAATGGATACAAAAGATATTTAAATCTGCATAAAGATGCCTAGATTACACAAAAATTGATTTTTGAGTGTTTAATGCCTCTGCTTCAATCGAAATACATTATATTAGCGATATTTTGCGCGAAGCGCCGAAAATTTTTGAAATTTCCTAAAAAAATACTGAAAAACGATATAATTAATATCACTTTGTCCAAGAAAGTATTTTAACATTGTATAAAAATGGATCCAAAAATGCACGAGCTGAAATTGATTTTTGGCAAAACCTGCATTTATTGGCCATTTTTAGGTGCGTTTTTGCGATTTTCGGCTGAAAATTCGTAATCATTTACGCCCTCTCCCATAAAAATGGATGAAAACCATACGTGTAACAGGAAGGGCTTTGGGGAATTCCCCACCCACCCAGGGTTGGACGTCCTCCCCCAACCCTTCCCTCCAACGTCAGAAAATTTTGACCCACGCTCCCCATTTTTGGCGAAAATTTGCACTTTGTTGGTTATTTTAGGTGCTTTTGCCACTTTTGACATGAGCCTAACCATGTACACCTATGGCCCTTGGCAGTTTTTTTGCCGCTTCCATATGCTTTGTACAGAGGATGGCAGTTTTTCTCAAGAATTGTGGCAGTTTTTAAAATTTTGACCTCGTAATACACTGTGTGTTGTCAGCAGGCTCGGATCCAGGGGGACAGGGGCACGTGCCCCCTAAATAAAATCTGAGAATGATTTTTTCTTTACCCTCTTTGCTTTTTTAGCCAAAAATCGCAAAAAAGTTTAATTATATAATTATAATTAGAATCTATGTAGTTCCAAGCGCACGGTTTAAACACTCTTTTTTAGTCTTTAAAATACCCTAAGCGTATTTTGCCCCAAAACAGATGGTTTCTAACCCCGAGAGAGGTGGTTTCCATTAGATTCTCACCGTATTTAAAGTATCCTAATAGCAAAATTTGCAAACCGAAATTCATCCCTTGGTCCCCCTTGTCTTTAAAAAAATTGGTTGTGCTCCCCCAAAACAAAATCCTGGATACGGGCCTGTTTGCCAGGTTGGCAGTTTTCCATTCATTTTGGCAGTTTCTTGATTTTTTAGAAGTTTTTCGCTCCTATGTTAACCACGGGATGGCAGTTTTTTGAGGGGGCCCGTGGCGGTTTATTTTGGGCCGCTTTCATATACTTTGTACAGGGGGTACGGGCCTGCCTAGGACGCATTTTTGTATGTTTCTATCGGCTTTGTCGTGGCTAAGTACTCTGTTCAGTGTTAGATCTTTTACCCTTTGTATTTAGAAGGTCGTGAAACTTGTCTGATGTTGCATTATCTCAACCAATCTTTAAATTGTTTAGATATTCAGAGTCTTGCCCAATGCCGGGTCATGTTGAATTTGTGCATATTAGAAATAGGCGTAGCTGCAATTTTTAGTGCCGCCTTTGTGTTAATAATTCGTTTGTTCAGCATAAACTGCGGCAACAGGTGATTATTATACCGATTTATCCATAGGCTGTAAAACAATAACGGTTTTGGGAACTGAAAAATCACCTCTTTTCTTAGTATACTTAGGTACCTGCTTCAATAAAAGAAGACGCGTGATGATGTTTCAATGACGCAGGAGCCGTGCCATATACATAGGATAGAAATACCTAACACATGGTGGTGCTTTTACAGAATAAATAGTAACTGTTATGACGTCATCAACAATAATTATAATGAATATAGTAATAAGTGGCCTTTACTATGAATAAAGCAAGTTACTTTTCAACAGGCGTTACTATTCTGTACAAGTGCCGACTTAATTATTTTTCAAATCTTTACAATAAATTTGGTTATCACATATCATCCAAAAAAAGCTATAATATGCCGACAAAGGGGCTAATAAATAACCAGCTTGGACCGGAAATAGCCAGCGCGTTCACAAAAATTTTTTTCTAAAACCTAGGTAAAAAGCATGTGGTCTTTTGTCATGATTTTATCATCATTTTATCATCATCATCTCATGTCATCTTTCTCTTTTTATATTTTTTTCTTTTTATGTCATCATGGCAACAAAATTGCCCTTCCGCTAGTTGCATCATTTTGCAATATTTTCTTGTGTGGGATGTCAAACAGACTTAGTATAAGTATGTTCTATTAGTCAGTCGAAAGTATTATGCGCGAATGTTGGGGAAGTCTCACAAATTTTGAAAAAATTTACCATGAAATAAATTACGATGAATGAAAAAGAAATTGTTAATTTTTTATATAATGAAAACTTCGGCTTACTAGGCAAGCCTGCTGCGTCAAACTGCACATTTACCTAGCTTTTTTCGGTGATTTTTTAGAACTCAGTGGTTTTTTTTAAATAAAGATGTTGTTTTTCAAAATTTAAATTTTATTTAAGCTCATGACGAAAAATTGTTCTACGTAACAACTTGTAGACTTAAGAGAGCTGTCCTGGACAGGTGGAAATTTACTTGTTCAGTGTCTTTTCTTATAAAGTGAGCAAAAGACATAAAAACGTTTTTTAGAGGCCAAAATAATAAATGTTCTGGGAATGCCTAATTTAAATTTATGCTTATTTAAGCGGTGATTATCGCTATTAAATGTTTAATATTCGGTCATTCCATGTCAAGTGGACCAGTGGTTCCCACTCGATCATCTCCAATTTTGCTGAAATTTAAAAGGATGCACATATATCTTTGAAAGGTAGTTCTGTGAAGTTTTAGCTTCAGATCGCAAATATCTGAGACACAGCAGCTTTTTCCGTGGAGGTCCCACACACCCCGTGGCTTTGGCCGGGACGATGTTGCAAAGTTTAACATCTTCTAACTCTTAATCCAGATTAGCTATGACGCTTAAATTTGACACTTTAGATGAACTTTTGCTGGAGAAGACGAAAAAATAGTGCCAGCATTCATAAAACAATTCAGCAATCACAATTAGCTCAACGTGGCTTCGAAATTAGACTGCGTGACTTTTGAACCATACTTTGACAGCATTTAAGTCAAAAACAAAAATCGTTGGTGACTGCTTCTTCCTAAAATAGATTAACTAACTGCAGGACATTGCGTTACCTTAGCACCAGGGCGATGACTTGCATACTTATTAAGAGACTAGCTCACTAATATAATACAAAACTTTTTAAAGCCTATTTTCAAAGTCAAATATCTCGAAAAGGTCGTCCCCGATTCTTTTCATTTTGGAACTATTGGGAAGAGCATATTTTTTCTACCAGGATCATCTTGTTTCTTTTCGGTGTTCTTCGGGTGAAAAATTCGAAAAAATGATTGAAACCTAAAAACAAATAGTGAATTAGCTTATCCTATGCATGGGGAAAGCACCATTTTCAAGAACATTCTTCTTGCTTTAAACGGGAAAACACCAACAGGAAACAAAATGGTTCTGGCATGGAAAAATGTGCTCTTTTCAATGGTACCAAATAAGTAGAATTGAAGGATACCCTTTCGAGATATTTGACTATGAAAAAAGGTTAGATTTGGTTTCTAGCCCTTCTGCACCATATTAGAGGGCAAGTCTCTTTGCAAGTATACCAGCCATCGCCCTGGGATTATAGCAATGCAATGTACTGTAATTGGATGGTCTACTGTAGAAAGAACCACTTGACAACGGCTTTTGTTTTTTGAATTATTTGATGTCAAAGTATGGCTCAAACTTCACGCGGTGTAGTTTTGAAGCTTTTTTGAGATCAAATTGTGATTCACGTATTGTTTTGTGAGTGATGGCACTCTTATTTTCGTGTTCTACAGCAAACGTTGATCTAACGTGACAAATTTCAGCGCCGTAACTAATCTGGATATAGAGTTGGAAGATGTTAAACTTTACAACATCGTCCTGGCCGAAGCCATGGGGTGTGTGGGAGCCCTACGGAAAAGGCTGCTGTGTCTAAGATATTTGCGACCTGAAGCTAAAACTTCACAGAACTTTATTTCGAACATATATGTAAATCCACATCAATTTTCAGCGAAATTGGAGATGGTCGAGTGGGGATGATTTTCATAACTGGTCCACGTGACATGGAATGACCCTATTTGAAGATAAGCTAAATATAGATAAGAGTGAGAAGGTTAAGTTTCATTAAAGCTTGGCTCTTCATAAACAATTCATTTTTTGACAAGACCATTGATTAGACGATTGAACGATTCTTTTTTCTACGGAATATGTCTTCTGCAACTTTATTGAATCCTTTAGATGCATAAATCTGATCCGAAATTCTATCAGATTAGTATCCTTTCCGTGCGTTGATTTATCTTCTTTTTTATAGAGATGCTCCACGTACAATCCTGCGTCGAGCATTTGGTGCTTGTCTTGCTTGTTTAATCGCTACATTTATTACTTACCATCTAAGCACTAAGGCAAGCAAGCTTAGAAGCAGACGTGCACACGGGGTAGTGTAAGGGTATTGGAATACTAGACTGAAGCTGGGAAGTAGAAGTTTTTGTAAGTCTTCCATGGACAGATAACAGAAATATAGGCGAACCTGTGAACCAGGATTATATAGTATCACTAACTGACCCACACGTAAGAGCAGTCTGATGGGGTAGGGTCCATACATGATCTTTTTTCACCCCTCCCCATGAATTCGCGATTTTTCGAAAATTCCCAAAAATTTTCTAATAATTCATACAAAAGGTGCTTTCTCAAGCGTTTTTAGCTGTCTATATGCTTAAAAGTGTCAAATTTTCGGTGCTTTACGCTGACTATATTTTGTCAAATTTTTTCGACTTGGCTTGATTTTTTATTGAAATTTTTTTATGTTTCTGTGCTCTAGAAAGATAGAGAGTTGTCAGAAACGCTGAAAAACAATGCTTTCTATGCGTACCTATCATTTTTTGGGCCCAAGAAAGACACTTTAAAATTTCACCCCCCCCCTTCGCAGAATTCCCATGTTGTGCGTGTCTGGTGGGGTCTAGCGCAAAATATTTTATTTAAAACTTAAGTTACAGACTTAGGGAAATTGATAGCGTGCTTTGTCTAATTTCGGGTGTTTTAAAATTTTTACTAGAGTACCTGAATAGAATATGTAAATTTGCATGCAGTGTGGTCTATTATTTAAGTGGTGCAAAATAAACATGACGGCAGTATTATTTTTAAAAATAGTGCTATGTGTCAAATAAACGAAATCCCCATTCCCTGTGTCTTATAATTCAATTTCATAAAATCGCTTTTCTTTTGGGCACTTGAATCGTCAGTACAGTTTCAGAATAAACGAACCACTTCTGCATAATGATATAGATTTGAATGCCAAATAAATCCATATAGTAGTTGGCAAAATTATGTACTAAAAGCTAATTTTGAAATTTTTCAATACCGTGAAGACTATGACCGTGTGCATGTATGCTTAGAACGCTCACGGATTACACCAACTAAGTAATGTAACATTTTCTAATTTTTTCGGAAAACATTCGTTCAATTTTTATCTTGTAATTAAGCTTTGCTTACATGTTTAATTTTGCTACAAATTACTCACTAGAAGTGCAAGAGTTATCAAATTTTATCAATATTACGCGACTTTCGCGCACTTTCTGTTAAAAAATTTATCTCTTTTATGAATCACCTGAAATTTTCATTGTGTGCCTTCAATAAAAATTGTTTGCATTAATATTTAACGTTAGTGTGCTAGCTACATGATTTCATACTTTATCGAAACTTATTCCTGCATAGGTCTTTGTTTTTTCTGACAATTGCTTATTTGGCTGATGTTTTTGAATTGTTCAATATCACATGTGCATGTTAAATCGTTGTTTATTATTTCTGTTTCAAAACCGGGAGAAATATGACATTGTATGACAAATTTCGACCTAATGATTCACTTGTTTATATTTATCGTTTCTCCTTTTTGTTCTTCCCATAGATTTTCGGAAATAGGTCTAATTTTATTGATTTATTTTATTTAATATTTCTATGGTATTGGTAGGCATTGAGTGTAGTCCTAGCCTTCTTGCGATCTTGTATCTTTTATTATGGAATATGTATGCAGTTACTGTTACGCGTATGCAAGGCCGTATATATTCAAGGGGCGGGAGCAGCCACCCCCTTGTCCCGAAAAATTTCTGAAAGATGACATAATGCATGGAGAGATGGAAAACTACATCTCTTTGCCATCAAATTAAAATTTTAAATTATTTTCCAGAGCACGTCGAAAAACGTCGGGAATGCGCTTTTTACTAGCTATCCCTGCGAAGTTTCCGAGATAAAGATCAATTTATGACCCTCTCGGTCAAATCCTGGATACGGCCTGCACGTATTTATGTATGCATCTATATGCAATATCAAGTTGACACATGCACACTGGGGGTATGGGGATTTACCCTCCCAGGACTTTTGAAAAGCATACCCCTCAGGCTGTTTTCGGACCAAAACCTATTGCTCGAACCATGAAAATGCATAAAATGATGTCTTACACTTTAATTTAAAGTACATATACTAATTTTTTGAGCAGTAGACACTTCAATTTATTCATCCTAACACTTTTCTTCCATTCTTTCGTTTACATATGATATTACCGGTCATTCCATCGCCCTTATTGTCATTTGTTTTCATGCCATCAAGCACACCTGCTGTATCTAATTCATGATTCGGTCAAGGGTTGGGGAGCGGACCATGCATGATCTGGGGGGTAGGGGATTTTCACCCCCTAGAAAAATTTACACCCCTCGCAAAAAAGTTTTTCACTTTCCCTTCTAGAATTAGCGATTTTCTGGAAGTTTCCGAAAAATTTTCTAAATATTTGTAGAAAAGATGCTTTTTAAGCGTTTTTACCTATTTATTTGCTCAAAAGTGCCAGATTTTTGGCGCCTCGCGTTATTGTACTCATATTTTGACTATATTTTGTTCAATTTGTTCCGACTTTTTCGATTTTTTTTCGAAATATTTTGTTTTTATGCTCTAGAAAGATGGAGCATCGTCAGAAACGCTGAAAACGATGTTTTCGACGCGTACCTAAAGTTTTTGGACCCAAAAAAGGCACTTTATAACCCCCTCCAGAATTCCCTAGCTCTGCCTGTAGGTATGGAGCGGACCCAACATAAATTGGTTTGTATCTCGGAAATTTCATTGGGATATTTCGCAAGAACCTTTTTTCGACGTTTTTCGACATCTTCTATTGATTAAGATTAAAAATCGAACGTCTCGGAAAAACTTATTTTTTACAAAAAAATCTATAAAAATTGTAATTTTTTGGTCGCGCTTGAATCAAAATTATGGAAAATACTTCATATATGGCGCGAAGCGCCGAAAATTCAAGGATTTTATGACACAGAGATGCAATTTTTCCATCTTTTCGTGCATTATCCCTTCTTTAAAGTTTTTTCTCGGGCAAGGGGATGGCCGCTTTCCCCGCTCCTCTCTGTAAATATGGTCCTGCAGGAGGCATGAGGTTATTCCTGCTGTGAGGTAGACCTTTGCAAAGCATACCCCATCAGGCTATTTTCGGGCCAAAACCTATTGCTTGAATCATGAAAAAGCGTCAAATGACGTCTAGTAGTATAATTTGAAGTACATTTACTTATTTTTCGAGCTCTAAACTGTCAAGTTCATTCATCCAGATATTTCTCTTCCAACATTTTGTACAACTTTGATGTTGCAAGTCATTCCATCGCCCTTATTATTATTTTTTCATGCAAATTTAACCATAAATATTAATGAGGAATAAAATAGGTACGGAGACCTAAGTGTCAAAATTTGACATTATATCTAGTGTTTTTTGTTCAAAGTCTCTTTGGGCGTATGCAAAGATGGTCCCCATAAGTCTTTGTACATTTTGTATATGCAAATTTTTGGGTTCTATATGGTACAGTAGCGCTTCCAGAGTAGTAAATCAGGGTTTTTCGCCTTTTGGTAGTGTATTTTATTCAATTTATCGTTTTCTGACGACAGAAATACTTAACATTTTCTCAAAACGGCAAAAAATATGACATTTTTGCTTCCTAAATGCAAATGCTGTCATTGTAAAGATACGAGTACTACTATGTAGAACAAGACGATTACTCATGAAACTTTCGGGAATTTTAGAGCTTTTTACGTTTTGTCCTCCCAAAAATCTTTGTACGTGTACACAGGCAGTCCTGTAAAGTCTTTGCTTATCGGGGAAAACCTTTGCCGAATACAAAAAACCGTGCAATATATAGTAATTAAATTACTTATTTACGCCCCACCCCCAAGGAAAGTCGGTCACCCTTGCAGAATTTTTGTCAATGTGCATGTATGTTATGCCCAAAACATTCACCTGGTTAAATGCCTCCCGCAACTCAAGATCGTGTTCATACATATATTCAAGTGGATAATCTTCAATTTATCGCGATTCGAGCTTGTATGTTCGCATGAAGCAGAAGCAAGTTTTCTTGCTTATTGTAATATTTTTTATTTTTTTAGGATTCTAGTTCACTATATTTTCTCAGTGCTACTGACTGTAGTTATAAGAATGTCGTATTACCGCCTACTATTACAGCTGTAAGTCTTACTAATTTTTCTTTGTTCCACATATGAATAGCTGCGCCCTTTTTGTTGTTTTTAATCCAAGTTACTTTTTGCTGGTCCCATCTTTCAATGGTTCATCGACTCTACCCCGGTTGACTGCATTGGTACGCAGGTACATAAGAGCTTCTTCATTTATTGATTTGTATTTAAAATGCTTTTTTTAAAGGACAACTTCGATTATGGAAAAAGGCTGCGAAGAGCATGCCCGTTTGGAGAAATATCGTCATTGTAAGTTAGGATATAATTTACAATCCATATCATAAAGCGCTTCATCCCGTACATGTAACGGATCGAAATTTAGGAAGGGTTACCCTCCGGCCATTTGTAAGGAGGGGGTAAATGGCCTCCAAGTTTTGGTTGAAAATGACTAGAAAAATGGCCGAAAAACGTAAGTTTTCACCAAATACCGAGCAGGGTCAAAATTTTCGGACTTCGGGAAAATGGAGGGATGATTGCATGACATGTAACGGCTCGACATTGGGGGGGGTCCTGCCAATTTTAGGGGGGGGGTAAATGACCACAAATTTTTTGGCCAAAAAAGGCCACAAAACGCTTAAAAACGACCAAAAAATTTGATTTTTTCTAAAAATCGGTGGATCAAAAATTTTTTGGTTTTGGAGGGGATGGGGGACGTTCGACTTTAGGTGGGAGGGGGTCTCCCCATTCCCCATCTTACATGTATGGATGATTGTTTTTGACCTGTTACATGCATTGTTCATTTCTAATGTGAATGATTATGGCCATTGGCCAAGTTATTATCTAGGATTATATTTTTGGAACGGCGTAAATAATATTTTCTTATTCAAGCAATAAATAATAATGACTTTTTGTTTTTTTCTTGTGGAGGTCTCTTTAATCTCTTTAATCGGGAATCGAACATTTAAAAACGAGTTTTAGCATTATTTCAAATGTAACATCATTCTACTCGTTAAATAAAAATTTAAGCCTATGATGAAAACTTCTTCGGTTGTGACTGAAGTACAGAATACGGCATTGTATTTTTACTTTCTAATAGTACTAGGTGCGCACTGCGCTTATGCATCATGCGATAACGGCTCGGAATTTGGGTGGGGGGGTGACCATACTAGCCATTTTTTAGGGGGAGGGTGAGATAAACGCTTTGCCAATTTTTGTCCAAAATTGGCAGTAAACAGCCAAAAACGAAAGGTTTTCTGCTAAAAATTAGAGAATGTCTGATCTTTAGCAGATTTTGCGACTTTAGGCATATACATAGGTAGCTTTTTCCGACTCTTTTCCTTTTACATCCTTAAAAATCCACAATCCCGAGCATATTCATCTTTTTTGTTCCATTGGAGCATTTTTCTGTGATTATATACTCGTATATAAATATTTAAGAACCGGTAATCTTTGATTTCTGTTGAAAACTTCTGTGTGCATGTGTTTGAGTTTAGGCTCCTGTTACCGAAGAATGGTGCTTTAGAGCTTGCACACTGTCGGTGCTGAGTAATTGCATTTCACCGACAGCAGCTCTGTTTATTGGCCCGATTTTTTTTTCGGTAGCACATTTCCACCACATTATAGAAATGAGACTCGCCGATGTTCCATGGATTAGCGCTGTATCGATTTGTGGTAAATTTGAATTTAATGTTTGAGGTTCGGTTACACAATTGCTCAAAATTTTGTCGATTTTTAAATAAAATCATAGAAAGATAGCTCTTTAAAACATTTTAGGCTAATTTTAGCTCAAAAATTTAAAATTTTTGCTGCTTTTTGCTATGTATATGCTCGATTTTTCATTACACATATTTTTGTTCAGTTTATTTAAGTTTTTCAAAAGTTTTTCAAGCATGCATGTTCAAGACAACGAGTATAGCATCCTTTGATACGCAAAAAAAGAGTATTTTTGACGTGTACTCTCCTTTTGTTGCCCAAAAGGGACGCTTTATTGATGTGTTTGTTAAATAGATGAAGAGTGATAGCAAAGACCGGTAATGATATCAATCGCATGCATCTACTGCTCGTCTTATTTAACAAGTCTAACACGTCATTGCCTACATGCATAATGTATATTATATACACATATGGAATTACATATAATCTATACAATTTCGTGTTTATTTTCCGATGACTTTCATCCGGAAATTGTAACGTTTAAATTTGCATGTCAACACGTTTGAATGAACCAGTAGGCATGGTATATACGTGTCGTATTTGCATACATTAACATATTGACTAACTAATAGGACACGTGCCAACCGCCATGACGTTATTCCCAAAGAACTATATAAACACACGGTATAGGATAGACAGACAGTTAACAACGAATTGCTATTGAGCAGCAGCAAGCAGACGCACGCTTGGGGGTTGGGGGAGAGGGAGAATTTGCTGGAGTAAATATGGTGAGATTAAAGTCAGAAACGGACAAGACTCAAAGCTCTTTTCTGAAAATGATTGAAATCGACTAGCATCTGAGAAGTAATGTAGTGGTTGCACTTTTTAAACCTTTCTAGTCATTTCTAATATCATTTTAGCTCGAAAAGACTCGATGAATTCCAGATCAGTCTGACCTCAGGCCGTAAATACTAAGCAAATGCAACTGTGACTGAAAGTTTTAACTCGGCACCATTCTACACATTGTTGTCACATTGGTGTAAACTTGTTAGCTTCATTGATTGTAGCAAGTATCGATTCCATCAGTTTTACTGCCTCAAAAGAATAAAATACCTTAGTTAATTGACATATATACCAAAATAAAAATGCGACTGATGGAACTACATCAGTTTTAGTTACTTTCGCACTCAATCAGTGCAACAATTTGCATCTAACAACAATATCAACATTTTCAGGCTCCGATGGGCTCGACCCCGATACAGCTCTAAAGAAACACAGAAAAATTTCAAACAAAATAAAAAAGTCGAATAGATTGAACAAAATATAGTTAAAACATGAGTACGAGTATATGACGCGAAGCGCCGAAAATTTGACTTTTTTGAACAAATAGATAGCTCAAAACGCTTAAAAAAAGCACCTTTCCTGTGAAATTTCAAGAAATTCTTGGAAACTTTTGAAACATCGCGAATTCTGGGGAAACCCCCTCAAACCCCTAAGATCATGTATGGTACTTAATGAATACTAATAAATAGAATATTTTAAGTTATACAGGGTGACTAAAAAATGAATCGCAAATCGATCCATACAACTTCATTTTTACTTAAATGATTTTCATGCGGTTCGCTTTATTCAAAAGCCCATGACCTCTGAAAGAACGTTTTAAACTTCTCGCCCGTGCAGCCAGAATGAATAATGTTGATTAAAACTTAATGGCTAAAAACATTGCAGGCGTGTCGGGTAAATAACAAAAGGAATATTCAAGTGTCCAAAAAAGATTATTCAACAA
This sequence comes from Mermis nigrescens, assembly GCA_036768485.1. Lineage (NCBI taxonomy): Eukaryota > Metazoa > Nematoda > Enoplea > Mermithida > Mermithidae > Mermis > Mermis nigrescens. Next base: position 76,690 of record JAVLUZ010000790.1, read on the forward strand.
AATTTAGCAAATGTACCTAGTCAAAAATTACTGTTTGGTGCCAAACGCCCGAAAAATTGACACTTTTGAACTAAAAGATCGCGTAAGACGCTAAAAATAGGACATTTTCTACGATTTTTTCGAAAATAGGAAATTTAGGGAGGGGCTGGAAAGCTCCTAACCACACGTGGGCATGGGGATTTGAGGGGTATGCACCCCCAGAAACCAAAATACCCCTTCCAGGATTCAATTTTTGAATTTTTTTTGTTTTTTTTTCGCAATTTCTTGATGCCAATGGATAGTGCACGATGAGGAACGTTGAAAAATTGTGTCTTTTCGGCATACCACCATTTTTAAGACCATTTTTTATTTTTTAAAAATCTTGCGCCCGCAGAATTTCGGTGCTGCCCACCTATGCTCCCGACCTTCGGCGAGGTCATGTATGATTTCACTGTCCAATCCGACTCCCATCTCTAATCATGTAATTTCGAAGAATTTTGGCTTAAATCAAGGTGCTTTTCTATGCGCTGAAATTTGGCCGTCGTGCTTAATTTTATGACACAGTGCCGGGGTATTTTGTTAATTTAAGAAAAGTCTTCTTGGGTCTTCTACCCAAAAAAGGTTTAGAGATCTGTTGTAAAAAATAGTATTGTACTAGCTAAAGTTCTCATCGAAAATATTTGATTTCGCCTTAACCTGGCTAGAGATTCAAGAATTCGCCTTCCTCTATCACCACTCTGACCACCTGCATCTACGATATAAAAATTTAAAAAATGACTTACCAACACAACTGAGCATTCTAAATATTTAGATGCTCGATTCCGTCTTTTTTTACTTCGTTTAATGTTTTAGTCTTTAAAAGAATTCTGGATAAAACTTTTGACTGAACATTATGAAATCCAGAAAAATGTCAAAAATCAAGTGCAGTAAAAGTTTTAAATAGATTCTTCATTGACGATAATTTTACTGGAAAGTTTAGGGAAATGATAATCTTCAGTGTGTGGTGACCCGTTTCCGTATTTAGTTGCATCAATTGTAATAACGCAATCTTCCGTTACTATTCCTTAATTTAATTTTTATTCTTACAGCATTCCAAGCCTTCTATACTTACTTGTTCGGTGTTTACGCGTCGTTTTTATACCAGAAAACAGGTAAATTTTATAATTCTCGTGGTGCAAACTGATAATTTTTTACTTTTTTTCAAATTTATGTACATACATGTTATAATTTGCGAAAATAGTACATGACCTGTTCGTGAAAAATTCTTTATTGAACAAAACTGGATATGCTAAATGGAAGCTCAGGTTTTTTCGAGTCGCGAATCAGCAACGATGTATGTAGGGGACTTTGTGTCAAGACCAGACAGGCACAGTATGGGAATTCTGGGGGAACTTTTAAGTGCCTTTTTTGGGCCCAAAAATGCATCATTTTTCTGCGTTTCTGACGATGCTCCATCTTTCAAAGAGCATAAAAATGTGAAAAATTTCGAAAATGATGAGAAAAGTCGAACAAATTGAACAAAAATATAGTCAAAACATGAGTAATATGGCGCGAAGCGCCGAAAAGTTGACACTTTATTCTTTGCGAATAGAAAAGAAGCTAGAAGTGTTTTTGTAGTCGAGCAAATAGATAGCTAAAACCGCTTAAAATAGTTACAAAAAAAATTGATTTGTCCCGATTTCGATTACTTACATATTGTGCAATGAAGTTCAAGAGTGAGAAATTCGGAACATGCGAATAGTCAAATCGAAAAACAGTTATATTCTTATTTTCACTCAGTTCATAACAAATAACGATTTAACTCGTTGAACTTCGATTATTTACATTAGATGTAAGCTCACTTTTTTGTTACATAAACAGTCCGACCATACATGCACATAAGAGGGTTTGAGGGGGTATTACCCCCAGGAGGGTCAGCCGGACAGGTACTGTCCGGCGATCTTGAACTGATGCAACGTTTCTTGCATCATTTTTGAGGTCAAAAACTGTAAAAACGTCAAAAAATTTTTGCGCTTAGCGCCAGATTAGTAGTTTTAAGTGCTTTTTACTCAAAAAGTGTCCAAAATTGATAAATTTTTGCATTTTTTAGTGTTAAAAGCGATATAATGCAGTCGAGATGGACTAAAAATGCTTTTAAAATGCGATATTACCACGAAAAAGCGTCTTATAGGCTATTTTGACCATTTTGATCGTTAAAACAGCAAAAAAATCGTGAATGCTAAATTTACTGTTTTGGATTTTTGGGATTTTACCCCCCCCCCTGCCGACCCTGACCTTGTGCGCCTATGAGCCCGACTATTAAATTTTCTCGTTAGATATCGGCAATATTCTTATATACACAATTTATATACTTCGTTAGAATTGCCTCGATTGAATTAAAGAAAAAACCTGCGATTTTTTAGTAGTCTGAAGCGCTGGACGGATGGGACATAAACAGACATGCACAGCATGTTGTTTCTGGGCGAAGGTTAAATTTTAAAATCGTTTTATGGTGTTTCTGACGATGCTCTACCGTTCTGGAGCATAAAAACATGAAAAATTCTGAAAAAAATCAAAAAATTGAACAAATTGAACAAATATAGCCAAAACATGAGTACATGGTGCGAAGCGCCAAATGTTTGACACTTTTGAGCAAATAAATAGCTAGAAACGCTTAAAAAAAGCACCTTTTCTACGAATTTCAAGGAAATTTTTCGGAACTTTTGTAGAATTGCGAATTCTGGGGGGGGTTGAAAAATTTTCGGGGAATTTTCTGTGGGGGCTAAAAACCACATCCTTCATAGCCTTAAGATCATGTATGGACATAAGTCCTGACACTGAGGTCGGTGCCGGGGTTGGAAGGAACATCCCTAGTTTAGATAAATGCTACAGTATTAATGATAGATTGACCATCAGCTTGAATTTTAGCTTGCATTTTTTTACTGCTTTTTACACTACATGATCGCTCTGAATCCGGTCGGACTCTCTCAGAATTTCTTAAACGCTCCTATTAAGTCTTAAGTCCTAGACGAAGTATGTAGTGGTAGAATGGGTCCCTGTTTGTTTATGTTTTTACCTAATGCAGTGCAACTAAACTTCTTGCGCACTTTGATGGATGTATTGACTGTTTTTGGGGATGAACAAATAACTTGTTTATCGTAAAAAAAGCTAAGAATACCTAAGAATGACTGTAAGTCACAAGTTTTGCTAGAAATCGAGATTGGACGGGTTAAAATCTTAGACATTAAAAAACCAAATACTTTGTAAAGTACTGAAGACAATTTTAAATCCTCACTTATGCTTTAGGTCAAAATGGTCATATTATAAATAATGAAGATAAAACAAATTTTCTCGTTCTTTATAAAAAGTTGGAAAAAGATTCATCACCAAAACTTAGGACAGTTCTTTTGATTAAATTAGAAAAAGTGTCATGTTCTACTCATTTCCCACTAATTAATTGAAAAATAAGAAAAAATTGCTTCACAAAAATTGTTAACATTGGAAAATCTCGCATACTTAAAGTACAAGAATGGGCTAGACGGTTACATAAATGAGCTGCACTCGAATTAACTTTCCAAAAAAATTTTAGGTGCCTACATAAAAGTTTTATATTGTAGTTGAAAATAATTATTTTTCGACATTTCTCTCCAAGTCCTTTCTGTTGACATTAAAAATAATTGACTGCAGAAAAATTTTCAATGATGCTCTAATTCATATTAGATATCCCTAAATATAGTGATCGTAGTACATATTTTAATATTCAAAGCACCGCTCTGATTTTAGGTTAACATTGTTGCGACTGATTCTTCCTCATTAACTTGGTAGCTGATTAAATGCTCAATTAATTTTTGTTTTAATTTATTTACATAGTATGCATTTAGGTTGCTTCATCGGAGTCGCGCTATGTCATTCGTTTTGCAATTTGATGGAATTTCCTCAATTCAGTCGTGTTTTAGAAGAATCTAATCGTATTCTGAGGATATTGTTGATCTTCTTTTATGCATTTGGTTTTATAATTTGGTTTATCGTGCTTACTTGTATTTTTTAGAATAAAATTGTTTTTTTCATGAGATCATTTAATTCACAAATATAAATCAACGTCTAACGATTAATTCTTTGTTATATTCCTATAGAAAACTTTCATTCATTCACATAAGTCGGCCTTATACACCCATAGCCCTGCTAATGTTCAGGGCTCAGTTGACTCGTCAGAGTAACTCTTTTGTGTGAATCGTTTGAAGCAGATCAATTCATGTGGTGTATTTTTTAAGCTCTCTTAAATGGATTTTCAGCTTAAAAGCGTCGGCTATACTTTAAAAACCAAGTTTTCGGCGTTTCTGTCGATGCTCTGTCTTTCTAATATGTACTTTACATGAAATATTTCTCAAAATATAATGAAAGTGATTCAAAAAATATGGTCAGAAATGAAATTGCTATATACATAGCACCGAAAAATTGATTCCTACCTTTGCGCTAAAAATCGCTGAAAGAATTAAAACAGCTTGTCTCAGATTTTTTTGTAAAATAGGAAATTCTGCTGGGTTCAGGAGAATTTAATCCTTTTTCTATGCTAAAAAGACTGCTTGGTGAAAGGTCGATGTGATTTTTCTAGTGGTTAGCAACACCGGGTTAGTCGCCCATGTACTCGCGTATGGGCGATGTCTAGAGGACTGGCCAGGATTTTTGTGCTATATTTATACGCCAGTGTTTGTACTGGAGTATTACCGCTTTTTCTTTTTTAATTATTTATCAATGTTTTGGTCAAGCTTTTATTGAACTAGTTTTGATCAGCATAGAACGACGTTAAATCAGGTTTGAATGAGAAATGCGACGCTCTTTGCAATTGTTTATGCCGCATCAGTGGAACCGTGCGATAGCTAATGCCGAAAGATTAGTCGGCTATAACGGATCATTTCTAAACCTGCAATATTTGCTTACAGATGAAATGGCGCAATTAGCTTTGAGCGCAAGGAAATTAGTCAGTCGGCAGCAACACCCATTATTCAAGACCGCAAGGTTTGCTAACATGGGCACTTTTTCTGATGATCTCTATTTAACCCCTTTTTTCTTTGCTTTTTATTTACACTATGCTTTTTAAGCTGTTTTTTGCATGTACTCACTATGAAATATATTTAGTAGGGAGTTAAGGACCCTGCTTAATTTTATAAGTACAGTCGAACTCGCATAATGCACACCCCTTGAGGACGAAGGCTAAGTGTGTGCATTATCCGAGTATGTGCAATAAGTGTGCATTTACACAATAAGCAACAATCTTGTCAGTAGGTGTGCATTATACGAAAAAATGCATTATAAGGGGTTTGCATTATCCGACTTCGACTGTATTTTAATTTGCAATTTTTTGTGTGTCTATTGAAATTGATAACTGTAAAAATAAACTTTCTTGAGAATTTTCCTGATTTTTCCGATATGATGGTCTGAAAATCGTCAGACTATAAAGTTCTGCTGGCCTCGTAAATGACGTACATACATATGTTCAAGAATGCAAGAAATTTTGAAATTTTTGAGTGGTGTAAATGTTACCTGTTATGCCCAATATTCACAATGTCACTTATAAATATATCCGACGCACAGAGCCTGAAAAAAACAGAAAATTTGGGAGAAAAATTGATGTCTCATTAATCTAAGTTCATACGTATTTTTCTCGAACGAAAAGCCGAAAATTATAGAATGTGAGATGAAGAGAACGTGTTATATGTCAAAGTTTGAATATTGTCCCAAAAAGCCTTTTTTATCAGTCAGATTTTTCCTGCTAAACAACGAATTCTTCGGTGGTTCGAGATTCTCATCGGTCACAAACTTGAATAAAAATCATAAGCGCTGGAAAAGTTTGGAACATTGTGCATTCAAAAATTATGTCCATTTACATCGTCAGCCATCTAAGGTCAATGAGAGGGCTGTCTTATTTTCTTAAATCAATCTTTTAATCTTTTGAATTTAACAGTCGTATGAAGGCGAAGTAGTACCTAAAAGTATTTTCTTTACTTCGAGAAATTAGATAAGCTGATCGTATTTTTTATCTGAAATACGTCATCTTGGAAGAAGCAATTTGATTATCGCCATAATAAAGAATTGGGATTGTCTCAGTCGCTCTAGACACTCGTGCACATAGTGACACAGGGTTTAAGGAGGGTTTTGAGTAGATAGACATCATCAGAAAATTTCAAACCTAAAGGACATTTCATTAATTATTTTTTAATCAAAATTATTCTTCTGGTATTCCATTCTGCCTGCGAATGTATGATCAGATATTAGGATTTTTTAGATTATTAAGATTCTAATATATGCTGGAATTTTACATTTCAACATCCTTGTTCTCTTATTCCTCCAATCGCAAAACGTTCAAAAAATTGCATCAGGAGTACATAACATCTAAGCAGATTATAGAATGACGGAACATATTTTGTAGCATATTCGACGATGCTAAAAATTCTCGCGGGAGAATTATATTTGAAGATGTGTTGCAAATATTTAAGGGTACCCATCAATAATCCATGTGACAGAGTATGTTGTGTTGAAAAGTTAATGGACATTTCCGATTAATTATTATAAGCGTCAAAATTTTGAGCGAAATCTTGCAGAAGCATGAATGTGTTTCTTGATGCTGTTTGGAGCGATTATACATAATTCTACAGTTGTAAATCAGTTTTATAATTCTTTCAATTATACGTAATTCTGATTACAAATACAAATATTGTGTATTTTTATAAATTCTCGAATCAAGTAATTTTATACTTTTGTTTCTATTAGTCATAAAACTAAGTTGGTACTTTCATGACAGGAATATGTTGCACGATCGCAACAATGTCGTTCAAACCTGGGGACTTACTGTATTGCTTGTATCGAGAGCTGCCAATTCTCATCTCAATGATCAAGAGTCTACTGCGCAGTTTGATGGGATATTTCCTCCGTAAGAAAATTGCATGGGTAATGAAATAGCTGAGTAATCAATCAATTATAATGAATTATACTTACTTAATAAATAAGCAAGTAAACGAATAAATGAGTTAGATAATTAAATGGAAAGGGAGTAAATAAACAAACAAATTATATATAAATGAATTAGTAAACAAAAATAAATAAATAAATAAACAAACAAACAAATAATTAAATAAATAAATAAATATATATAAATAAATAATTAATTGATTGATTGACCGTATACATATTTACAGCGCTCGTATTACATATACATAAATAACTGAGTAAATAAATAACTAGTGGTGCCGAAGATTAATGAATTTAAGTAGTAATATTCATAAAATTATTTGAACTGAAGGTAAGTGAATAAATAAAATGAACAAATAAGTAGAGTAGAGCTGTACCGGGCCTGGCCCCGGCTTGAGGATCTGAAAATTTTAATTTTGTTGTTAGATGCGAATTGTTGTGATGATTGATCGGAAAAGTAAGCTCAACATTCAAGCAATAAGCGGAAACTAGAGTATGTAGTTTCATTAGTCACACTTTTATTTTTTCAAGCCCATAGGTTTGCATCACACATGGGCGTAGGGGGATTGTACCCCCAAAAAAGCAACATTTTTGGCAATTTACCCCATCCTGACCCCCAGGATTTCGGTTCTGCCCATGTATGGCTTGCACCTGACAGCAGTCGTTGTTTAATGGTGTCGCGTTAAAACTTTTAGCTATAGGTGCATTTGCATAGCTTGGCCGGTCTGGGGTCAGCCTGATCTAAAGGTCCTAAGGTTTTTTCGAGCTAAAATGACCTGAAAATGTGGCAAAAATACTTGAAAAGCGCAATAACTACATTAGTTCTTAGATTCTGGCCGATTTCAATCACTCTCTCGAAAAATCCTTGACTTTTGTTTTATCCGTTTCTGACCTTAATCCTACTATATTTCCTCCAGGAAATTCGACCTGTTTTATAGACCCCCAGTTGCACGTCTGCTTGCAGCTCTTTTACTCTTTTAGGTGCACGAGAATTTAATTTATGTATAACGCTCTATAAACCTCTAGTTGAGAATTAAAGTTTTTCTTACAATGCTACATGAATCTATCAGATAAATCGGTCTGATTCTATGGGCATTCACTTACTAAGTTGAAAACTTGAAAAAACTAGGTGAAGAAAATTTAAATGCAGTGATAAACAACTTACAAGTATTCACCCTGAGATCAATTAATCATTTCTCTTTATTATTCAATTATCATTATTTTATTATTTTTATCAGCATTGATATACACCTGACGATTTAGAGCTGCGCACATTTACTACATAACGAATGCCTTTGTTATCAATGTAATGTCGAATTTTGATACCTAATTTGTCGTTCTATTGCTCAAATTTCGGGCATAAAGTTTTTTCGCACAATAAATTTGTTTTACATATGTAATTTGTGATATCCGTAGAATGCTACATTAACTATAAAGGGTTTATTTCCATCACAAGGATGATCGACTTTTACAGAGCCAGTGCAAACCAGTGTTTTTTTGTACTCGGCAAAGATTTTTCCCGATGTACAAAGACTTTTCAGGACCGTCTTTGTACATGTACAAAGATTTTTGGGAAGACAAAAATTGCAAAAAAGGTCTAAAATTCGAAAAAATTTCGGCGCTTCGCGCCGAAATGAGTAATTGTGTGTTCTATATATCTTTATAATTGCAGAGATTGCATTTCAAAAGTAAAAATGTCAAATTTTTCGGCGCTTCGCGCCGTTTTAAGACGATTCTGAGTGATTTTTGCCCTTAGAGACCCAGAAATTAGCTAAAACACACTACGAAAAGTCGAAGAACTCTGTTTTTACCACACTAAAATCGCTGCTGTATCATATTATAGTACCCAAAAATTTTGTGTGTACAAAATGTACAAAGATATTTAGGAAGACAAAAACTGTAGAAAGGTGTAAAATTTCCAAAATTTTCGGCGCTTCGCATTGAACTGATAAATTATTTGTCCTATATATCTTTAAAATGGCAGAATTTGCATTTAGAATGGTAAAATGTCAACATTTTTCGGCGCTTCGCGCCGTTTTCAGATAATTTTTAGTAATTTTTGGCGTCAGAAACCCAGAAATTAGCTAAAGTACACTACCAAAGATCGAAAACCCTGTTTTACCACACTAAAATCGCTACTGTACTATATTATAGTACACAAAAATTTGCATGTACAAAATGTACAAAGACTTTTGGGGACCATCTTTGTACATGTACAAACGGACCTTGTACAAAAAAAAACACCGGTGCAAACGCATTTTTAAGTGATTTTTTAAACAGAATTTCGAAGGCTGTCAGTTGAGTCAGTACTGAAAATCAAGTGATGCGGTTAAAGATGATCTTATCGTCCACCATTCTCATTTTGATCAAAAACTAGATTATTGCTAATCCCGCTCGGCCAGAATTGTACATCTAACATATTAATGAAGGGAAGCATACTGAAGTCATCTATCGCCCTATTCTTGGATTCAATCGCTTGATGAATAGGTAAATTAGTTATATGCTTCTTTTTATTTTCTGAATTGCTTGATAAATATAGAATTTATATATTTTCTTCGATGATCATTCAAAATTCAGCATTTTTTCCTGTCGTAAATCAATGATTACAAATGTTGCTTCCCGCATGAAAGTGGCCAATTACTCATCTCAAACTGCAAGCGATTTAGACTGTCATATCAATAAATTCATTAATTGTACGCATGCGGTGCGAAATACAAGGGGCTGTCACAATCATAGTAAAGTGAAATATGATTTCAGCAAACGTTTAGGCAAATACTCGTATGTCTTTTTACTTCTTCTATTGAACGTTTTTTCTACCCGAATATTTTTTGCTAAACGTGTCATACGCGTAGTTGGGCAGCAGCCAAATTCTGGGGGTCCGATGGGGCAGAGTCGCCAAATATAGCATCGAAAATTCAATTCTGATGGTATATCGATTAGATGGTTCCTTCAGATTTTCGGCGGGGTCCAGGGTGCCCCAGACTCCCAAGCCAATGTGTGGTCATTTGAAATAATCATTAAGCTTTGATCTTGTTTTATAAGAAACAAGAAAGTAGTCATCTGTCAATGCGTGCAAACTTTACAAACATGAAGAATCTAATGCTAAAACCCGTGCAGCTTGACAAACTAGTTGCAGTATATTTTAACAGCTTTTATCTTGTTCAGGCAAAGAAGTTTAGCCGAAATTGTTGAGCTAATCTGTACGGCTAACTTGATCCACAAAGGAATATTGGATGATGAAAATATATCCCCCGAAAAGATGGAAAATTCTGATAAATGGCGAATTTTGGACATCCAACGGGATGTCAGTCTCGGAAACAAACTTGGTGTTTTAGGTGGCGATTTTTTGCTAGCTAACGCTAGTGTAGCCTTATCTAAGCTAAAAAATACAACTGTAGTAAATGACGTTGCTCAGGGCATCGCCGACATGATGGCTGGAGAATTCTATGAGCCAACGGCTAGCGTAGAGGACTTCAAACACAAATTGTATTTAAGTAAGCTTTTTCTTTTTTAATTTCGTTTAACGTACTATTGCTGCAATTCCTATTACTGTATGTATGTCGCCTTTCATTCTGCTTAAAGAATGCAGTTATCATAAAACAACAGAAGAATTATATTTTTATTTTCGTGATGCGATCGTCGTATTATATTTATTATATTTTACTTACTAAGCGTCTTCATTTCACTAAGAAATCTGAAAAAATATCAAAGGTATCGTATAATTTTTTAAAAGGTATATAAAAGGTTAGGTAGCATATTGTTTGATGTGTGCACACAGTGGCGGATCCAGGATTTTTCTAAGGGGGGCGGTACCCTTAAGGGGGAGGCGGAACCCTGACTTGGGCGGAAAAATTAGCTGTTTTAACCCGAAAATCGCTTAAAATCGCTCAAAAATCCTAAATTTTGCGCACTATTTGGGGCCAATGGGGGGGGCGGCAGCCCCGGCCCCCTTAAATCCGCCCCTGTGTGCACATGTTACAATTTTGTATCGTATCTATTGATGATTATTGTCATATTTATTATTTTAATAAAATAATATAATGTAATAAAGCCTTGCGTTTCATATCCACATGTACAAGAAAAATGTGAGCATTACTTAAACTTTCATGCGTTTGAAGGAATTTACTTATTTTGATGCAAAATGTCATCTGAAATTTACACTTATTCTTATACGTTAACACACGTACATACACATACATATGTTCATATTTTTACTCGATTAATAATTGTATCCTAAATGTAGACTTTTGTATAGATTTAAATAATTTCCAATTGAGAATTTCGCACATTATTCTAATAATAAGGCCGTTCATAGAACATTAAATATACACGCGGCATATGCTCTAAATTAATAAGTTATTGCTTTTCGTTTCACATTTTTTCCTAGCGACGGGCAGCATTTTAGCTCATAGTTGTCGCGCTAGTCTTAGGTTGGCGAATCACAGCGATGATTTGATTGAATCAGCATTCAATTACGGAAAATATTTGTCGATGGCGTTTGAAGTAATTTCCTTTGAAAATTGCACGGAAATTATATGCTGTGTGCATACATATGTATTACGTCAGGCTCTTGCACTAGGGCCACAAGAATGTAAAATATAATAGAGTAGTACTTTTTTAAGTCAAATTTCGTTTCTCGATCCTTAAACATGATTTTTGGAAAAGTTTATTGACATATGTATCAAAATACTTTGTTGTGAATGGAAAATGCATTTACGTAGGCGCTTAGATGGTCTTTTGAATTTGGGAAAACGAACTCGTAGACAGGCAAAAATACTGTGGTTTTTGAGCTTTTCATAACAAGACCTACGCAATGAAAAAGTTTCAGAGAATTTAACCATATTTGGATTAAATTAAAAAAATATGCTGTATTAAGTAAATAGGCGCAGCGTGAAGCGCCCGAAAATTTCAGGCTTATTAGTTCAAAAGTGTGCTAAAATCTGTTCGAGCGGTCTTTTAGATGAGCCTTAAGAACTTTCCATTTTTCCATGGGGGAACCCGTGTAAAAAATGCTTCTACTTCCAAACTTTTAGGTGGGGAGTAGTCTCCTCCCCTATCCTCCCCCACAACTATGCCACTGCGTTTCCTAAATTCAATTGGGATTTAAAAAAGAGGTACATAAAATAAATTGTCCGCATTGTAATTTGAAATAAAAGAATTTTTGACATTGACTTTTTTAAGCATACAATTTTAATCATATGATCCCTTCCCTACGTTGCAAAATTTGCTGCTATATCCATTTTCGTAGTCATTAAAGGTCTTGCATTCCACGAATGAGAAAATTAAGCTCTTAGATATTCGAGCAAATAATGCGCATTTGCGGTTTAGGATTGGAATTTAGGAAGGATAATTGATTAATAATTAATGTTTAAATAATTATTGATAAATAATTCCTTTGGAGGAACATGCTAAAAGTGCAACTGTAGTTTTATTGTATTTCACGAAACCTTGTACATAGAAATCAGTTTTCAGTATTCATGCGAACAACTACAAAAGCAGTTTTCAGACATCCTAGTGTAATTCAAAATTTGCATTGTAAAACTTCACAAGCTTATCCATCGCTGTGCACAGTATCGTGATTGTGGCTTTAGTTGAACCGCTTTTGTAATCGATAACGTTGTCCCGAAATTAGTGATCCATGCACAAGGTTTCGTGGAATAAACTATAGTTGCCGACTCGTTCTTCTTGTTCTTCAATAGTGAGCGATTGACAAGTTCTTTTAAAATTTATCTATAAGTAATTAAAAGCTCCTGTGAAACGAATGACTCATCTGCATACACGTAATAGCTCGAAATTTTGTGTGAGGTCAGCGGCCATTTTTAGGGGGTGGGGGTGAATCAACCCCGATTTTTGGCCAAAAGCGGCCAAAAATCACCTAAAATAACAGACAAAATCACTTTTCCATAAACGCTTAATTTCGCTGCTAAAATTCTCTGGCTTTTGGGGTGAGGGGACAACCAACCTTGAGTGGGTCCCCCATCTCCCCGTTGCACGTATGCTCATCCGTGCTACTTCGTAGCTTTTCAGCTGCGTTTGCCATTCAACATATGTATTTGTTCGATTTTGAAGCGAAACTATTTCGTTCACCATCTTGTTGCTTTGCATTGTGTTTGATTCGAATGAAATGGAAAAATTGCACTGTACTAAACGTTACTCGTTTCAAAACATTATATTGCTTGCTGGCTAATGCCATTATTTCAGTTGAAACAAACTTAGCTTAGTTTATTTACTTCTTATTCGTAGTGATTTTAAGAATCAAGCATAAGTTTCTCTGATTTGCATATCAATGGCAAAATTCCGAATTTCGTAAGCATGTATGATTTCGCATTTTTTCAATTAATCTCAAAATGAATCAAACAGTTCGTAGTATAATAAATAGACTTTTTAATAGAGCTGCACGCGGGTAACCGAACGGGTACCCGAGTACCCAGTACCGGTATACCGGTACCGGTAGAAAATAATTTTACTACCCGGGTACCCTAATCCCCTAATATAAAATGGAAAATTAGCGCTGCAGTTATGCAATATGTGCTAAGAATTGAATTAGAAACCTAGAAACATATTGCTTCTAAAGTGCGACTGAATCACAATGTAAATGTGATTTTTAAAAACAGTATAAATAGATACAAAAGATATTTAAATCTGCATAAAGATGCCTAGATTACACAAAAATTGATTTTGGAGTGTTTATTTCCCCTATTTCCTTTATTTCTCCAAAATCAATTTTTGTGTAATCTAGGCATCTTTATGCAGATTTAAATATCTTTTGTGTCTATTTATACTGTTTTTAAAAATTTTATGCAAAATAAGTACTATTTAATAAATGTGATTTGATATAATCAACCGTAAAATGTTAAATAAGCGAGTCTGTTAATATTTCCTATTAACACAATATATCGCGCATACGGTCTAGGCATATTCCATCATTCAGCGCTTTAGTTACATTATTTTATTTGTGCCGAATTCTTCTCATTCTTCATTGTAAACAAATTTAAACAAGAAATTATCTCTTAGCGACACTTTTTTTATAATGCATTCACTTCTGTGACCATTATACAAGTTTAAACTGCAACTTTTATTCACATCGTGCGCGCAACTGTTTTAGTTGGACCTGGTTCAAAGTCTATCGATGTTCCAAATGCAGTCAGCCATAGGCGTAGCCAGGGGGCATTGGGGGTACCTGCCCCCCCCGAAATTTTTCAGAAATATTGTTGATTTTTTTGTTGCAATAATGCATGTCCAGAAAACTGAGTTCAAAAAGGCAAAAACGTCAGAATTTTCCGCGCCGAGTCATTATTATTTATTGCTATATAGATCCAACGAATTTAAAAGCTTGAATCAATTAAAATGATCCAGCACTCCACATCACTTTAGTAATTTAATGCACTATTTGCTCGTTGTATGAAACTGCGCATCCTTGTTGAGCATGATAGTAAAAGTGCGAAAATGATTGCGAACCAGTTTGTCTATTCTCTGCTTTGTTTGTCTTTTGTGTACCAGTTTGTCTATTCTTTGTTTCGTTTATCTTTCTTTACAAGGACACATAATCCTATTTTAATTGGAAGGAATGGCCAAATTTTCTTATGTTTTTGCGCATTTCTTGTTCTATGAACTGCATTTTGTTAATTAGAAGGCCACAAATGGGCCTGAAAACGGTAAGAACAAAATTTTCATGGATACATCTTTCTATATCTTATTGGCAGCGATCCGTTGCTGCGCTATGTACCTAGCAGAGGTCGAAAAACGCATTTCAGATCAGTTTGTGCAATGTAGGAGTTCATCAATTTTAAGTGTTTTTGGGCTTGCTTCCGATCCGAGATTTGGCCGATTTTGCGAAAATTTTAACGTTACTATTTAACATTAAAATGTTTTTTTACAAAATTTTTTCGGGACTCTGCCCCGGATCCCGCTCGCCACCTCAGACGTCCCGCAGCCATAAAATCTCGTTGTACATGTGCAACGAGATTTTAGGGAGAACAAGGCAGGTAAAAGGGTTAGGAATTTCTGAAAATTTCCGGCGTTTCGCGCCGGCATTAATTTGTCTGCTTTGTATGATTTAAGCGGTATAAATTGAGTTTAATGAGCGAAAACGTCAAAATGTTCCGGCGCATAGCGCCGCCAGTTACTGTTCTTTCTTTTTGTAAAGCTCCAGCATTGCGTTTAAAAGCATGAATCACTCAAAATATCTTCAGTCAAAGTTAATAATTCGCAGTTTTCTTGTTAGAAGCTTGAATAGTCAAAACTGTTTCGTAAAAATTTGATAATTTTCTGCTCTATCAGATTATTAGTATTCACAGAACTACAAACTGCTAAGGGTGGAAAAAATGACTAAATTTTCTGGCACTTTGCGCCACTTATGAATTCCGAACTGTTTGTCAATAGAAAGGCCGTAAATTCTACACGAAAACGTTTATGCCCCCGAACCGAAATTCTGACTACGTCTCTGCACTCTGCAGTCAGCTCCATTTAGACTTAGACTTGTTTTTGAATAAATTTTCATTTCCGGTTGATTTCAAAATTGCTTTTCGTCAATGTGTTTTCCTGCTTCAAATGTTTCAATGACGCTATGAAGATACAAAACTTGCTGCACAATTTTTTGCTTTGAATTATGAAAATGACTTAAATTTCATTAAATGCATACGAATTCTTCAGATTAAAGCCTTGATTCTATTTAATCTTGCATTAATTTTTCAATAATTTCACTGCTTAAATATCACTTTGCCCTATATCTCACTGTCAACCGTAAATAAACGATGTTCACTGCATTCTCTTTTATCTAAGGTCCTACCCGGGTATACCCGGGTACCCGGGTACTCGAATTACCCGGGTACCCGGAGTAATGAAATAGCCGGGTACCCGGGTAGTGAAATTTGCAAAGTGTGCAGCTCTACTTTTTAAATTGTTTTAAATTTTTGCTTATCATCAGAAACTTCATAAACTTGATTTTTTGATCAGATTTCTGGGATGAAGCGAAATGAGCCAAACTGCGTCAAATAAATCTGAAGTGAAAATCGTGTTTTATATAGCATTAGCAGAATTATTAGTCCGCATAATTTACAGTGCGATAGAGTAAGTAACATTATTAGTAATGTATACTTACATACATATGTATAAGTACGAGTTTAAGAAATGATATGGATATTTCGGGCTGTTATTATTCATTTTTCATTCAGATAAACAGGCTACTTAAAAGAGGAAATGATGATTCTGGCAGTTCAGAACACGAAGTAATTACATGTATGCTACATGTGTATACTTGCACTCGTATGCATGTCGTACTAGCATTTAATTTTTGTAAGCTAAGTTCCGATGTTTGATGGTACGTGTCATGCTAGAATGGAACAATTTTCGGCTTTTTCAAAACAAAAGTTTATTCTCAGGTGATATTTTCAAATTTCGCTTCCATTTTGTCGTTCATGAAAGGACGACGAAGTTTTCCAAACAAATTAAATTGACTTAAGGTGATTTTGGGGGTTTTATAGAGGTTCCATCGCGCGAATTTTTTTTTCCCTCACAGATCATTAAATTTCAAAAAATTGGTTATGAAATTTACTGGTTCTCCATAATTTTGATACATTTTCGAACTTTAACCATCCCAGACCGGCTATGTCGGCTGCTGAGTCGACCTCGCAAAATGCTGCTGACATCCCGCTTAATCTATTTTTCAAGCCTCCTTAGAAAAGGAAGTATGTTGAGCTTCATTTGATTTTATCGAATTTGATCTTGAATCTTTTTAAAAATTTTCAATTTAAATTTTTCCATTAAATTATATCAAATCAAAAGTAAACAATAAAGTTACACATCGTCAGAAATGTCAAAAAATGGAGTTTCAATCTGAATCGTGTCCATCGATTTCGAGCCAAAAAAGGTACCTTTAGAAATAAGTTATTGGACTGACCCCCTTTCCCAGGAACCAATGCTGTAAATCTATGTCTGATTGGGAGTACCTATGAACTTTGAGCTTTTTTTAATCTTTCGAATCATGAGAATAGTAGGTTGTACTACTGAACATTGAAATAGGCTAGAATATTCAATTTTGAACAATCAGTAAAAATCTATTTTAAACAGTTTTTGATCGAAGGATTCATTTATCCCTTCTATTGCTTCTTATGTTTTTCTATATATGAATGAATTATCGATGGACATAAAGTACAGTCCAGCTCACAAACGATACACAATTTTAAGTGACTTGTATGTTCAAGTCTCAAATTTGTCTTCAAACAACTTTTGATGTTTTGGTCATCAATTCTAATCAATTTCAACTTCAAATGTCTTTTTATTCCAGTTTTAATAAATTCGAATTTCTTGAACCTTTTCATGCTTTTTATTTAAATATTGAGTTTCAAGCGCTCGAAAGTACGAGTCATTTTGTATTGTTACTTGTGAGCCGGGATGTACCTACCTGTCTCCTATAATAATTTCAGTTTCGATTTATGCATAGGTGGGTACTGCTTAATGTTTCCGAAATCGCATTGCATAATAGGCAATCAAAAAATTCTTGGTAACCATACGTGGGCAGCACGGAGATTCTGGGGGTTGCAAGATTTTTCAAAGGTCAAAAAATGGTGATATCGTGAAAAAACACACTTATCGACGTTTCTCATCGAGCACTACCCATTGGCATCAAAAAATTGCGAAAAAAACGACAAAAAAATTTGGATTCTGGGGTGGGGGTATTTTGGTTTCTGGGAGAGGTGCATACCCCCAAACCCCCACGCCCAGGTGTGATGGTAACTAAGTAAAAATGTACCTATACATATAAACTGTATCTACCTAATGTATGTACCCTACTAACTATAGTTACCCTTTTCAGCCAGAATCGAATGGAATCGCTAAAAATACCTTAACAGATATTCTCAACCATTTGGCTCACAAAGCTGTGATAGAACTGAATTCGTATTGTAAATCGGATGCGCGAGATTCGCTACAAAATATGGCTCTGGCCTTGAGGCATTTGTCGAATGATTCGACCGATTGATTTGTGTATTTCCCATAATCTGCAGTTTGTTACGTTTTGAATAAAAAAAATTGAAAAACGAAGTTGCGCATGGCAAACAATTTTAGCACATGTACAGCAGTAATGAAAAATAGAAGGTGAAATCCTATATAAATATCAAAAAATATAAATAATAGCTTATTGATTTCTTCGTGATACATACATGTATGTGTAACGGCAGCAAGCAGTTTCATTAATGATATAATAGATAGATTTAATGATAAACACTATATAATGGTAAACTATATTAAGTACTATGACCGGCATTAGAAACCGGATATACTGTATTTCATGTGCTACATTTATTACTATATAAGTACAGAACACAAAGAATAAATGGTTATTTCTTTAGGTGCATCTTACATATATGCACGTTTGTTACATATTTGGGGGGCAATCTGCGTTGATATTCAACAGAAATTTTATTTTATAAATTTCTGATATTATGCCCACCCATAGTCGAGCGCGGCCGGTTAAAATTGTTGAAATGAACGTTTTTGGATTTGCCAAACGATAACCCCCGGCCAGTGTATTATTCGCACCGTTTCCCAAGAATTTGTCGCATTAGTGCCCTGGATTTAAATTAGTGGAACAAATAAACTTTATTTTTCCCGGAAATTTTGATAAACGTGAATGGGCGCCCAAAAATATTATTGGAATTCGGAACGTTTATCAGGCACAGTTTGAAACCTCGTCTAAATCGTGTGGAACTTTTATGGGGCACATAAGTCATTTACAATGTTGGTCGTCGAGTCATTGTAAAATAGTAGACGAGGAATATTAAATTACGGAAATTATGTTTATGGAACGTTGATTAGGATCCGTTTCAATTGTTGTGAACAAAATTTCTAATCGAGAAATTTTTGGCACATAAAAGTATTGTATGTAGCTACATAATTACGATAAATGAATGTATATGGGAAACGGAGTTCGCATGATGGAATTCGCTCCAATTTTTGAGATTGTTGAGCCCGAAAAATACTTGCAAGTGAACGAACTATAACGTTGGTTGAAGCTTCGATTTATCAGATACAAATAATTAAGTTTTTCATGCGAAAAAGTACAAAAACTTTGTTTGCGTTTTGTACTTAACTTCTATGTGTGAAGAGAATGCGAATAATTAAATCGACGACTTGCTGCCCTAATTATACGAATTTTGGCTTTCGAATGCCACGATTGAACACTTTTGGTGTTAACATTGATATAATTCGTATATGCGCTCGACAAAAATACATACATAAATTGACATTACAAGATAGCCCGAGGACCCGATTTACAGAGATGCAGCACACAAAACAATGCATTGTTGATGTTAAATGGTATTATACATTCTAATATGCCGCACTTGTGTCTAACAGCACTTGTCAGTGATCGGAATTTATAAATTGTTCTTACAATTTCGATTCAAAATATATTGATTATTTTTCTAAAGATCAGTATATAACTGATAAAATTATTATTAGTGCTTTTGTACGATTTTATCGAAATTCTACGTACAAACAATCACTATCAACTCGGATTTATTTCGATTTACCAAGTTATCGACATTTATAGTCGTTATTTCGCGTTTATTCTCGGTATACCAAAAGCCGAACCTGTCAGTTGTTTTCTTACCTACTACGTCATTGTTGATTTCTACCTGGAATCTTGGTGAGTTTACACTAACTGATCTACAATTTCTACAACCTCTGAACTCCGTTGTCGAGGGGAAGAGAGGGTCAGTTGTAGGAAGGTGAGTGTAAACAAATCTCGATTTCTCGACGTAGGAGTCCTCAAAAGTAGGTCGGACACAACAAGGTGTGTAAACGAAACGCGAGTGTAAACGGCAAATTGGGAAATTGGAATAACAGCAATGCAGCGAATAAGGAATCAGATTGAGCAGCTGCAGGATACCATCGCTCGACAGCAGGACCAACTGGCACAGCTTACCTTACGTGCCACCGATGGTCCACAACCAGCATCTACAGTGGCCAATGTTGGTGTTGGAGAAATATTTTATGGGCGATCAGATGATAATTATGATCTGTGGGTTGATAGATTCAACAGGATGGCACAGGCAAATGGCTGGGATGATAAAAAGAAGCGGTTGCTAGTCCCCACATATTTTCGCGGCTTTGCAGAGCAAGCCTATAATACAATTCCATTGGATGTAAAGAGTAGGATGGATTTTGACCAATTAGTGGAGCGACTACGAGAAAGGTTTGTACCATTAAACAACCGTGAGGTCAAACAACAGCAATTTCATGACCGTCGTCAGCAACCTAGAGAGCCAGTTTATAAGTATGCCATTGAGATACAGAATTTAGCACTTCTGGCTTATCCTGATGCCAATCCAGCCATGTTAGATGACATGATGCGCCATATTTTTGTGAAAGGACTGCAAGATCAGCTCTGGCGAAAAGTATCAGACCGTAAACCAACATCATTTTCACAGGCTGAAATGTATGCCCGCCATGAAGAGCAACAACAACATAATATTGAGGAACGCGCACAAAGCTCAGGGGATGTTATGCCACGAAATAATAATCATTTACTATATACTGTCATCCGTGGTCGTGGGCGTGGTCTTCAAAGCAGGAGACCACCAATTACATCTCGCCTGAGTGCAACACGCTGTTTTAGATGTGGTCGCCTAGGACATTTAGCCCGTGATTGTCGGTCATGGCAAAACTCCCAAAATAGACCACAACAAAGGGCTAATTCCAACAATCCATTTGGACATATAGCTCGACATCAATTAAGGCAATCTTCTCACATCATAAGGGGATCACAACATTCCAATTTATATAATTCAGGCATTTCTACACCAAGACGTCCAGCACTGAGACGCCAACCAGCAGTTAGGACAACAGTCAGAGGTGGGACTTATACAGTGGTAAATCGCCGCATGAATCAAAGTAATTTACACACAACAATGGACACAAATGACCATCCATCAACAAGCACACAACGTAGTCAAGGTGTAAATGATGATAAACGTGTCCAGTATAAAATGGTGAATGATTCAGCTAGTGACTCAGATGAAAACGTTCCTAGTGATATCATTTGTACC
Source organism: Mermis nigrescens (assembly GCA_036768485.1). Classification (NCBI taxonomy): domain Eukaryota; kingdom Metazoa; phylum Nematoda; class Enoplea; order Mermithida; family Mermithidae; genus Mermis; species Mermis nigrescens. The sequence goes on from JAVLUZ010000790.1 coordinate 97,662, forward strand.
ATCATGAATGATTTGACTACAACGACTAAGCCAGAAACTCAAGACCTGGTTGAACCTTTAACACCGTCAAATCAAATGGTACGTATTTTACCTACATCACTGTTTACATCAAAATTTGTGATGTTTGTGATCACTTTTCTGACACTTTTTGCTAATCTTAGTCAAGCCACTATTGAGGGTTACCAATATTGTGAACATCATATAACTGGTTCACACTATGAGATACCCAAAAACATTATCTGCAAAATGCCACGAGTACAACCCATCAGATTTTTAGCAGCAAGAATTTGGGTGCCTAATTTAAAGCCAAGTTCAGTCCATGCTTATCGATGCACAGCAATGAAACGGACTATTTGCACAAACATGGGCGTATTTGGTTCTAAAGGCATAACTCGAGACCAGGAAGAAACTGTAGTATTATCTCAACATCGATGTAAACGAATGGTCTTAACTGAATTCTATCGAGGGGCCCAGCTTTGGCATGTTAAAAGTAACGTCTGGCGAAGCAACAATAGCCTGGATATCCGCTATGAGTATTGTTGCAAGGATGTTTGTGTCATTGCTGAAAATGCTATTGTTCAGCTTGGAAAAGTCGCAACCTATGATGGCCGCCTTATAACATCAAATCTAGGTGATGTCTCAATGTGTCATGCTGATGCCACTGGATGTGAATTGGATGATTCTAGTGTCGTTGTTTGGAACCCTAATGATCTCAAGGCGCCATGTCCGTATGTGACGGACAATCATGATCTCGCCATTCAACGATCTGGAGAGTATTATATCGCCGAAGACATCCAACAGGCATTTACTCGAATGAGGCAATTACCGGCGCCCCATCATAGTTGTCTACCTCAATATCTGACATTGATGGATCAAGGCTTTATCCTGCAATTTTTTGATGCAGAATCCTTTCGACTGGCCGATTCTAGTAAAGTTAAAACCAGACGTGATGTAATAAACAAAGCAACAATTAATAAAGACCCATTAATAAATGAAAAGCAGCCCCAACCAGATTCTGACCTCAACAGTCGTTTACAATACCTGGAGGCTAATCTGCGACAATGGGAAGTACTGCGATTTCGCCAACTATGGATGCAGATATGTTCCCTGGCTGACATGCAGCTGCAAATAGTGCGCCAATTTTTACGCTTAGATGCGACGATTGCTGCTCGATTGTGGCTTAAACGTACTGATATAGCAGCAAGGATGGCTGGTGAGTCTCTTTTAGTGTGGCCTTGCACACCAATGGAAATTGATTTTGTCTTTTGGAACCACAAAGTCGGATCAGACTGCTATGCTCTGATGCCAGCAGTTGTAAATGAAAGCATGTACTTTATCCTACCGGGCTCAAATGATTTAGTAACATCTTCACCTAAAATTCCATGTTTTGAAGCCCCTACAGGTGTTCGTTATGATAATTTGACTCACACCTGGCAAAGTTTGCGAGGACCAGTGGACGTGAAACCATTGCTCCATAATTTCACAACAGCATTAGAAGGAGGAGCCACACCTATAATTCTTGATGCGCCCTCATTGTTTCATGATCATCAGTATCACTCGCCACCCTTCCAAACATCATTGGCAGTCAATTTATTAGAAATACATCGTCTAAGACAACAATTACACAATCTAGTGAACTTTACATCAGAGTTCCATGTAGACCCTAAACTATTTAGAGAAACCATCGAAGACATTGGTGATGGAATAAAGGACATCAATGGCCTATCAATTTACCAACTACGACGATCAGTGCGAGGCTTAGCCCAAGGATCAGGACATTTTCTTTCGTTTCTCACAGGTGGATGGATGCAATCAATATCCAATGCACTTGTATGGATCATAATCATAGCACTCATAATTGTTGTGTCCTATTTTTGTGCTCGCTATGGTTGCCTTTGCCTATGTTGTGAGTGGTTATGTGGTTCATTTGTATACATTTGTCGCTGCTGTGTTCAAATTTGCCCATTCAGACAACGGGGCAGGAGACAAGCAACTGGACAAAATGATGAACACTATAGATTAGCTCAATATACACCAAATCCAGCTGAACGAGCAACCACTCGAAATCGTCTACGACGACATCAAATCCTAGTTATCAGAAATGAAATTATGGGTCCAATTTCTTTTGGTCCTTATAATGATATGCAACCAGTAATGGAGTTACAATTTGAAGACAACCCTAATCGAATCTACCTAGCATTAATTGACACAGGGGCCACTTTTTCACTGCTTGATTCAGATGTCCTGAGAGAGCTAGATCAAAAACGTGGTACAAGAACAGAATTGGAGTCTTTAGATGACCATCAGCCTATTGGAGTTACTGGTCATGCATTACCTGCCTTAGGTCGAGTGGATGAATATGTAGTCATTGATGGCAAGATAAAAGTAATAAACTTTGTGGTATCTAAAAATTCACCATATCCTGTTGTCTTAGGCTGGGATGCTATAAGAAGCATGTCAGATAGTAACACATGCACATTTGACTTTAAACAACATTATTGTTCCTTCAATAAAAGTAAAATTCCATTGCTAGACAACATTACAGCTGGAAGACGCTTAAATTATTGGAGAGGCGAAAAGCATGTTCGTAAACTTCGTCTGTCCAAGAAGGTTCAACGAATACTGAGACAAGTACAGTTGGATGATGATGGCAGTGTCATAACAACTACTGGTGCTGTTATGGTTCAAGTAGATGACGAACCATTGAACCTAGAAAATCTACAATTTTATCCAACATCTAGCCATAGAAGACATATTGATGACACTTTACCAGACATGCAAGAGGTAAAAAAAGTCGAGCTAAGCATCGCCCTAGCACCCCAGGGTCAAATGAATCAAATCGAAGACCTAAATCTAAATCATTTGTTACCAAGTACACTGAGGCTGTGGCTAGGAAAACCACCAATGTCCAACCAGCCTCAATTAATTTAATTGGTGTACTTTACACCAATCAGATTAATAATAATCAATTGATTGACATTAAAGCTCATCCAACATTCAGGTACAGACCTTTATATGTACCTAGCTGTCGTTTAAAGTTGAATGAAGATGTCCATCTAAATTGTATACCAGTAGTAAATGCCACAGAACAGCCAATACGACTTTACAAAGGGACAAGAATAGCTACTGTAATGTCAGCAATGGCTCCAGAGATTCCAACCAACAATGTGGATGATAACGTCAAATTTATGCAGTTGATTGAGGAAAAATTGTCCCACATTGTATCAACAGATCAAAGAAATGATCTGACAAAATTTTTAATCAAAAATCGTCAAGTATTTGGCATAGGCAGGACACTTGGTCGAACGAATATTGTCAAACATGGGATAGACACAAAGGATTTTCGTCCAATATCACAACCACCTTATCGCTTACCATTCGCTAAACGTAAGATTGTGTCTGATCATATTGATCGCATGTTACGGGATGGTATTATACGACCCTCCCAGAGCCCATGGAGTTCACCAATTGTGCTGGCAGATAAAAAAGATGGCACAAAACGATTTTGTGTAGATTACCGTAAACTAAATGAGATTACAACAAGAGATGCCTACCCGTTACCAAGGATTGACGACATTTTTGGACTACTTGATGGGTCTACCATCTTTACAACACTAGACCTAGAACAGGGATACCATCAAATTGAAGTATTTGAAAAAGATAAACCAAAGACGGCCTTCAATAGCTTCCTGGGCCTATATGAATTTAATGTCCTCCCATTTGGACTATCAAATGGGCCAGCTACTTTCCAGAGGACAATGGAACGTGTGCTACAAGATTTGAATTGGCACAAGTGTTTTGTATACCTCGATGATGTCCTTGTTTGTGGAACCGACATGGCAACACACCTGAAAGACTTAGAAGAGGTTTTCAACCGTTTAACAACTGCAGGATTGACGCTCAAAATAAAAAAGTGTGAATTTGCCTTACCCGAGGTTAGTTACTTAGGACATATAATAGATCGTAATGGTTTACGCGTTAATCCAGCCAAGGTACAAGCAATTGACAGTATGCCACAACCAAATAATATTGCAACTCTAAGAAGCTTTCTAGGGTTAGCTAATTATTACAGACGTTTTGTAAAAAACTTTGCTTCAAAAACATCTGCTTTAAACAAATTGTTACGCAAAGATGAAGCATTTGAATGGACCAAAGAATGTGAGGATAATTTTAGGCATATTAAAGGAGAGCTCAAACGAGCAACAACATTGGCATTTCCGGATTTTAAGTTACCGTTCATGGTACAAACTGATGCCAGTGGCACCGGAATAGGTGGAGTTTTAGCCCAAAGGAAGAAAGAAATTGAGCAACCAATTGCATTTGTATCAAGAACGCTCAATAAGGCCGAGAAAAATTACTCCACAATTGAGAAGGAAGCATTGGCGATTGTATGGGCCATCAAGCAATTCCGCCCATACATTTATGGTCGAAAATTTGAACTTTACACCGACCATGCACCAATTCGATTGTTGAAGATCAATGATGGAGCATCGTCAAGATTAGTCAGATGGGTCATTTCATTACAAGAATATGACATTGACATTATTTTTCGAAAAGGGAAAGAAAATGGCAATGCAGATGCCTTATCCAGACTACCCATAATCCAGTGTAAAGCGGAAGAACCAACTTCCACACAAATTAATGTGGTGGACAATTTGTCACATAATTGGGCTCGACATCAAAAACGAGATTTGTTTTTAGGACCCATATATCATTTATTACAGGCTAATCAAATGAGTTTTGGACTCAACGCTCAGTTGGTACAAGCAGCTGAGAATTACATATTGGATAATTGTATCCTCAAGTATCAATCTGATGCGAACAAGCCACCAAGGATTGCTGTGCCTAAGTTTTGTGTTAAAGAGGTACTGCAATCATTCCATGATGATCCGCTAGCTGGGCATTTGGGGTATAAACGCACAATGGAGAAAATTCGTGAACGATTCCATTGGCCAAGATTACGAACAGATGTCTTGGATTACTGTCAAAATTGTCTGGCTTGTCAACGAAGAAAGCCAGCAAACAAGCGCCTACCAGCTGAACCAATGCACCCAATTCCAGTCCGGCAAACATTTGAAAGATGGGTGATGGATACCATGGGACCCATTGCCATCACAGGCCGAGGCAATTGTCATATTCTCATTTTCATTGACTCTTTTACAAAATGGGCCGAGACAATTGCCATACCAAATTTACGATCTCAAACGATTGCCCAAGCATTGATGGTGCGGATTATCAGTAGATTTGGGGCGCCAAAGGAAATCCAGTCTGATCGAGGGATGGCATTCATGGCTGAAATTTTCCAGGAAATTTGTCGATTATGCAATATTAGACATATTAACTCAACAGCCTACCATCCACAGACCAATGGGCTTGTTGAGCGGTTCAATCGTACGCTGGAAATTATGCTGACCATGTATATTGAACGACAGCCCAATCAATGGGACCTCTACTTGCCATATGTCACATTTGCATACAATACGAGTCGGCATGAGAGTACAACATTCAGCCCCTATTATCTAGTTTATGGACGCCATCCCAAATTGCCTCTGGAACAAGCCTTGGCCGCTGGAGATGCCCCTAAAACTGAATTTGTCGGACGAGTTGATCAAGAACTCAGAATCGCCCGAGATGCAGCAGCTGCTGCCATTAGCCAGGCTCAACAACATCAAAAAGTGAACTATGACCGACGAAAAGGAGCGAAAGTAAAGGAAATTGATCATTTCAAAATCGGTTCGTTAGTTCTTTTGAAAAATGATCGATCCCCTGGCAAATTTGATACTCGTTGGTTTGGGCCATACAAAATCACACAGGTTCGCCCACCAAACGCTACAATTCAAGACATCAATGAACCAAAAAGAACACGAATGGTTCATTTAGATAAGTTAAAGCTATGTCATGGACCACGTCAACAACTGGTCAATGAAGCAGAATCGTTAAGTGATGACAGCGTTGAACTGTAGCCGACCAACAAGTATAGGATTGCTATTGTAATTCTTTATAGTTAACACAACTTTACATCAACCCATATGTAACATTCGAGATAACCCACAATTCCAGGACCTCAGCAGGAATCACATTTTATTTACCGGACTTTCAATTTTGTGGTGGAGGAAATGTAACGGCAGCAAGCAGTTTCATTAATGATATAATAGATAGATTTAATGATAAACACTATATAATCATAGGTAGATGCTGTTAGCGCGTACCCATAATATACTTGGGTACTCCCAACACCTAGGCACTCCCCCTACAGCTATAACGGGACACTTCTGGAAGGTGGTTTTTTTTAAAAGGAAGATAATAAAAAATTCGCTGCCCGTGTTTTTTTGTTTTTCTTGAAACTCAAAATTGACTGTGTAAAAAAGGTGTAAAGTTTTTGTGTAACGTTATAACATAGGACAAATTTTGGGACCTTTTTTACTGCGGCATGTGGACAACTGAGTATTGATGACTCGAAGGATTGAACAAAATAGGATAATAGAGGGATGAATTCTACAGATGATAATTTTTTTGTTTTTTGAAATTCGCATTATTTATCGAACGGCAGTGTAAAGAGTGCGAAAATCTGGGGGTGAAAAAGCACTTTTGGTCTAGTTTTCAACCTTCCTATGTCCGATACTAACTCCGGTTATGAGGTTTTAAAATGTTTTCTGACAGAAATGTAGAGCGGATCAAGGGCTACATTTCCTGCATATAAGCAAAGTCTTCATGCTCATGGTGAGTTAGATCCTGGGGTTTAAAGTTTCCACTCTAGTGGATGGTGTAAAAAAATGGATTTTAACTAAGATTTCTCTGCCAAATTTTTTCCGCTTATGAGTCAGTGCAAATCGAAGACAGCATTAATAAAGTGCCTCACAGGGGCTAAACATCGCAGCAAACCGCATTTAAAAAACGCAATATTGAGTTATTTATGGGGGTGTAAAGTTCGAAATCAGAGGTAAAAATGGCTAAAAAACACGTTTTTTCCGAAGTTTGATTGATAAATCATGCCAAATAATTTTTGCAACAGAATTTTGGCACACAGGAATGTACTACGATTTAAAAAGCTACAAATTGTACCAAACCGAATTTCTTTAAACTCAATGGGGAGTTCGGTACGGAATTTTAAAGTTTACAGTGTTCTAAATGGTGGAAAATACGTTTTTGTTGGGTGTTGTTCGCCACTTTCTCCGTCCAGAAGTCGGGATAAGTTCAATAGAATAAAAATAAAGTGCTTTATATCGGGTGCATGTCAAAGCAAATTGTCTATACATCAATATTTAGCGAGTGTAAAGTCAAAAATTTGGAGTTTTAAATGCGTTTCTGTCTTGTTTTTTCTGCCTGCTTCTCCGGTTACGAGTCAGGGACACGTTTATCAAGTCTAGAAATGGACCAGGAATCAAATTTTGATATGCCAGTCTGGCGCATATGTTTACACTCTACGGTGTTGTAAAGTAGTTTACACCAATTCGTTAGTTTGCCTTACAGAACATTATGCAGACTTAATTTTTTCATAAATATTAATCGCAATATCGGAACAATATCAAAATTACGAATCTGATCAAAATCTTCTTTACACTAGGTGTTTACATGAAGTTTACACTACATATATATTTATCTTCGCTTTTGAGCATTCCTGAAACCTAATTTTTTCTTGGAGCCTAGAAGTTTTCAAAGGATCAATGTGAGACGTCACGTAGGCGCGTTTGTTTACATCTAACAGTGATGTAAAGTAGTTTACGTTCATTGTTTATATGTCCTCAGACCATTGTAGAGACATAATTTTTTCATGAATGTTGATCATAATATCCGAGTAATTTTTTACACAGCATGTTAGCCTTTGTTCTAGAGCATTGCAAAAACGAAATTTTTTCCTGAGATATAAAAATTTACAGGGAATGAAATTACATACGTCAATTGGGCGCGCTTGTTTACACTCAGCAGTATTGCAAAGGCGGTTTAAACCTAATGTTTGGTTGTCTTTAAACATTATGGAGACTCATTTTTCCATAAATGTTGAAAGAAATATCGGAGCAATATCAAAATTACGAATCCGACTAAAATATTCTTTACGCTATGTGTTTGTGTAAAGTTTACGTTACGTGTTAACCTCTACTTCGATAGACTTGCAGAGACTTTGTAACTGAAGTCAAGAAATTTTCAAGGATTCATATGTGAGACATCAATTAAGGAGTTTGTTTACCCTCAAAAAGTAATCTAAAGTGATTTCTCTAAAAAATTATGTTCAAGTGTCCTTAGATCATTGAAGAGATGTAATTTTGTCTAAATGGGCTGCATTAAAGTTAAATTTTCTTAGCCGTGTTTATAATATGTTTCACAAAATCTTGCACATGGAGAGCTATCGTTTAATTGATGTAAATTGCCTGCAAAAGTGGTTTAAAATGAACCAGCAATCACACTACTGTGCACAGAAGTCGACAAAGATATACAGCTTTATTGTAATCATGTACATTAATGAGCCGTAAACTGTTAGTATTCTCTACACCTAGTAGTTGTGTAAAGTTTGCACTATTCATTTGTTGTTAATATGTAGTCTATACTACAAATTTATTTTTACTACCAAATCAAAGCGTTAGTGTTCCTTATATTTGATATTTGCGTGAAGTTTTTGAATTTTTGCCGAAAATCTTTGCCTTCTAATTTACCAACATCCCGCCTTTTCCATTTTCTTGAAGTTTAAAATCTTTTTATAATTCTCTCATAATTTAATGGTGGGTTTTAACTTTAAGTTTCTTGGTTTACAACTCTCGCTTAGCAAGCTCATTTTTCAAAACTTTTTCATAGTGATCAGATTAGTTGCTTTTAGTTTGGAATTGGTGGACGGTCGTTATTTTATTACTCGGCTTAAATAAACCAAGTGACTACTTTTTGATTATTTTTTTCATCGCAAATTCAAACACCTCAATTTTTCAATTTGAAAATTGACCCAATTTTCAATTTGAAAATTGATCCAATTTTCAATTTGAAAATTGAAAATTGGGTGTTTTCATCAAAAGTCACAACACATTGTGCTTGTGTATTGATTGAGGAGGATTTGCAATGTGAATTCGTTGGTTAAATTTTTGTGCTTGATTATATGTGAACTGCACATTAAGAAGAAATAACTTAATGCAGTTTTAATTTGAAAATGGATGGTGTCAATAAGGTTGTCTTGTTTAAAAAGGATAATGCTGATGTTAAGAACAATATTGTTTTCCGCGTTCTTGGACTGCTGTCATTATTGTGGCATGTTACTGATTGTGTTTACTGACTGATGTACTGAAATCACTACTACTAAAAGTAGTGTACTAGCAAAGAAAAATGCTCCGATGGAACAAAAGATGAATATACTTGGAATTGTGGATTATTATGGATGTAAAAGGAGGACTAGGAAAAATCTACCTAAAGTCGGAAAATCTGCTAAAAATCACACTTTCTCTAAGCAACGCAAAAAATCGATGTATATTCTGCGGCCTCTAAAAAAGTGTCTTTTTTAAATAATGTTCGAAGTTTCAGATAAGAGTGTATAAACGAAATCTATCAAGGTTACTTTTTTAAATTGCTGGCACCTGATTGATAGAAAACTAAGAGGTATTGTATTTAAAGTTGTTTTGTTTTATGAGCATTATAGCAAGCAAAGCAGGAGCCGATTGATTAGTGCACACAATCGTTTCGCATGCTAGTGTATCTACATTAAGTCTGTTTCAAGTCAACTTACGTGTTTCCTACTGTTTTCAACCAACCATGTCTTCAATTGTCTTCGATGTTTGCTATTTCATTCAATTGGCTTGGAAGACTGTTAGTTTACTTAATATCATTTCCCATAGCTACTGCATAGCTAACGTGCTGCTGTTTCAATCATTGTTATGGTTGAATATTTATTTTAATCTGTTGGCCGCAGAATATACATCAGATTTTGCGTTGCTTAGAGAAAGTGTGTGATTTTTAGCAGATTTTCCGACTTTAGGTAGATTTTTCCTAGTCCTCCTCTTTACATCCATAATAATCCACAATTCCAAGTATATTCATCTTTTTTGTTCCATCGGAGCATTTTTTCGCTAGTGGGAAACTATTTTAAGTACCATGACCGGCATTAGGAACCGGATATACTGTATTTCATGTGCTACATTTATTACTATATAAGTACAGAACACAAAGAATAAATGGTTATTTCTTTAGGTGCATCTTACATATATGCACGTTTGTTAGTTGTTGAAATCAATTTCTAGAGTGCTATAGGAACCAAAACAATTATGAATCGAGCAGTGATGATTGAAAATAAGTCAAATTATCAACTTGAGAATTTCTGAGGTTTTAGGAAATGGTCAACTGACCTTGCTTGCAATATCCGGGGTTAAGTGTAAGTAACCAAGTGTTAGGTTTCTAGGTCGTAGCTGCCGAGATTATCTGCCTGCAAGCGGTTGGCAATTTAGGTCCAAGGAGATCGAGGCCGTAGGTTTTGACTGTCACTTAGGTTGGGATGAGACCTTTAGAGTCTCTAGCAACCTGACCAGCGCTTAGTGTAGCCTAGGTACTTAGGTAAGCCCCATAAGTAGGTAATTCCCCGCCGTCGTTGTGTTTCTTATGTATTTAGGTACCGATAGTGGGCGGTATCCATAACTTATAACTTAATCTTATATAAAGGCGGTGTAAAGCGGGCGGCGTAGACAAACCAATGATATTGTGATTCTACTGTAGTGTCGATCTGTAAGTGCGGTGCACATACACACTCCGAACTCATGCGCTTTCCCATCAGCTTGTTTCGCTGTTCATGTGTTTTCCCGTCAGCTCGTTTAGGTACTCGGAGGTGCTATTTATAGCTTTTGTTCCTTTTTTTGCGCTTTAACCGTTCGAGATGACGTTTCATCTCCGGATTGAGTAGCACAATTTTTTTGATTATTAAGCGCTGGTTTGGCTCGCGCAAGCAGCCGAACACTGGCCAGTGGCTGGTCTTTGGATCCGCCCAGTTTTTAGATTTCTCAATTATATTTCGTTGTTTCCTGTATCAACAAACTTATTTTCTACAATGTGTCTGCATACAATAAGTAGCAATATTGATGGATTGAAAATCGATACACTCAGTTATAGTCTGTTTCATTTATTTGAGAGCTTTGTAGTCAATTCTTTTAAGGGATAAAGTAAGCGAAACAAGACAAATTACTGTAATTCGGCAGATCAGCTCAGTGAGAACGAGTGGCTGGAATTCAGCCATTTTTAATGCTCTAATCCGCCTATATAAATTTAATTTAGGCATCTAATCAGTACTGGGACATACTACAGTAAGTGCGCTAAATAAAAAGCTATCGGGTGGAATCGAACCCAGTTGCTTCGACACGACAAGCAGACGTTTTACTACTGAGCTATGAGGGAGTTCGCGGCGTTTCTTAAAATTTTAGTCTATTGTGTTTAAAGTGTCTACTAAGGATGAGCTGAATGCGCGATTTTTATCTGTAATTTGATTAATTTGCTGGACGACGAGAATAAATTATGTCGCAAAAATGTTATTGAAAAACCCTTCTCTGCTACGTAACTACAGTGAGATCTAGCGAACTACAGTAAATAAGAAAGAAGGGTTTACTGTAGCCTCCGAAAACATTTACTGAAAAAGCTCTCGGATAAATGAAACAGACTATAGTATAACAAAATTTATTATATTTATCAGGGTACCTACTTCTTGTAGGTATTGTTTAGGTAGGTACCTACCTTTAGTCTGTTGTTTCACATGGGTTTGAACATTAATTTTAAGAATTATCTCCAACAAGCTAACGCATTGTGATTAAAGCATCGATTTGATCTGGCATATAATTATCGTAATCCTTTGGTTTGAAGTCAATGAAAAATCTTTAAAATTATGCCTTAAGTTATGTGAAACAATCTGTCGTGGTATAACGCAATTCTAAATTTTTAGAAAAAACGAGCTTTGCGAGCCAAAATTCGTAAAACTGCATAAGAATGAGAAGCTTATCATCAATAAATAAACCAGGAAGAAGATGCCGTTTGTGCATAGAAAATCTATTACAGTAATGAGACTTTAGCACAAACTAGGCCGTTTGGAATGGAACAGACTATAGCAGATAACAGTAGAGCATTGTTACGTTTATGGATATTATCACATTGTCATTTTCGTTTATGATGCAAGTTGACTCTTTTGTGCAATTAAGAGCATATGATGTTTTACTGTGGATGTTCATGCGAGCGAATAGATCGATCAAAGCTGCGGTGCGAATAACCAGTGCCTGATCAGTAGTGATCGACTGGCGCCCCGGCCCCGGCCCCGGCAATTCCCGGCCATTTTCCAGCATCCCTGCCCCGGCCGGGGCAAGGTCAAAAAATGGCCGGGGCCGGGAAAAATTTAGTGTAATTCGTATTTTGTACAGGCTGTGATACTTTCACTTATTTATCAATAAGCAAGTGTTAATTTTGAGAACTGTACTGATTAGACCATATGTATACTTACTTAGTCCTTGTTATAACTTTTCTACTTTGTATAAATGAGCTTTTACTGAATAAATGTTCAGGAAAATCTGCATGTTTTCGATTCCTCCACTTAACTTATTTAAATTAAATGCTACCTTCAACTCATTCATTCATAGCTATGGCTAAAAGATTTAGAGTTGACAAATACGTTCTATTTCTAGTTAGAAATTGTACGTTTTCAACGAACTCTTTCTACAAAAAACACTTTTACATTTAATTGAATGGGAACCGTGTGCTTTAAAACGCGTTTCCTTCCTGTGTAATAGTGTTTAGGACGGAGGTTAATTATATGCAAATGTAAACTACGCTGCAGAATTACGTCCCATCCGATAAACTAAATATGTCTCAAATAGTTTCCTAAGGTCCAGAGTTTAGGAGGGGTGAAATCCCAAATCGGAGGACCAGAAAATTAGTGGTAAAACAGGGTCTCTTGACTTTTTGATTGTATAGTTTAGCTAAATTATGGGTTTCTAACGCCAGAAATTACTAAAATTGTCTCAAAACGGCGCGACGCGCCTAAAAATTTGACATTCCTCTATTTTAAATACAAATTTTGCCATTTTAAAGATATATAGGACAGACAATTTTTCATATCGGAGGGAAATGCCGAAAAATTTTTGGAATTTTATACCTTTTTGCAGTTTTTATCTTCCAAAAAATCTTTGTACATGTACAAAGATAGTCCTGTAAAGTCTTTGTACATCGGGAAAAATCTTTGGCGAATACAAAAAACACTGTTTTGTACATGCAAATTTTTGTATACTTTGATATGGTACAGTAACGATTTCAGTGTGGTAGAACATAGTTTTTCGACCTTTAGTAGTGTATTTGGCTAATTTTTGGGTTTATGAATATTTGACATTTTTCCATTTTTCGATTCTAAGCGCAGTCTTGTTTATTACAAGATTTAATTCGCGTATTACAATTTTTGTAATATTTCTGATTTTGTAGGACAACTTGTTTTAGCTTTCTCAGTCGAGTTTTATGTGTGAATCCAATCAAAAGCTCATAAAAATTTCGGCACTTCGCGCCGAACTTATATTATCAACTAAATTCAGGCCGAATTATCACATTTAGAAGCACGAGTCTTTTTGTATTTTTATGCTGATGTACATCGATGTTTCAGGACCGTCTTTTTACATGTACAAAGATTTTTGAAGAACAAAAATTGTAAAAAGGTGTAGAATTCCTTATCGCAAATTCTACCATTTTGAACATTTTCAGAGGGGGGAGGTAAGCGGCTGAAAAAATGGAGCCGCTTACCCCTTCCCCCTGAAAATGGCCGATAAATATACATGTGACAGAGGGTTTGGGCCATCCCCATCCCCGCTTTGAAGCCACGAACTTCCTTGAAAGTCAGAAAATATTTGACCACCCTCCCCCATTTTCTGGCCAAAGCCTGCGCTTTTTTTGCTATTTTTATGTGTTTTTACCATTTTTGATCTAGTCGCTAACCCCCTCCTTTAAAAATAGTGAGGGACCCCTACCCTAGATTTCCAGCCGTTACATGTATACTGAGGGACCCTCATAAAATTTTAAGCGATTACATGCATGTTTTAAAGTGATAGTTTATCTATTTACACTAGCTCACATAATAAAATAATGTATCACTTCGTAAAATTCTAATAGTTAGGTACACTTTTGCCATACTAAAAAATTAAGTTCAAAAAATTCAAAAGGTTTTCACCAAAAATCGTCTGACAGTGACTTGTGCCTTGGAACCTGAGGGGGTAATACCCTCCCCTTATGGGAATGTGTGATGTCTCATTTATTACATCCAATACTTATTGCATCCAATTGCCACAGCAGCAGTAGCAGTAGCTAAGATTCGAATGATATAGAGTGTGCTAATAGCAGCGACATAGACCCTATTGAAGATTCAGACAATGCAATACTAGTACTAAATTTGTTTCTTGTGACATAAATAGTAATAAAACTTGATATGAAAAGGCGCAACTAATTTTGCGCTTGCCATTTACTACTGAATGGAGCAATCGCTCATTATTTCTTTCCTATGCCCACCCCAAGTATGTGTCATGCAATAATATTTTCCTTGTCTGAACCCGGCTAGCCCCGGCCCCCGGCCCCGGCCAAAAAGGTCGCCCCGGTCGATCACTACTGATCAGTCTATTTTATCCCAAGCGCGCGCTTTAAACATTCCATTTTTAGTCTTCATACGACCTAAAGCGAATTTTGCATCAATATATTTTAGCAGTTTTTATCGCCCCCGTCCGCCACCTTACTGCCCTCTCCCCCACATTCCGAAACAAAATCCTGGATAAGGGCCTTGTTTCCAGGCACGGATTTTGTTTTTCCACATTCCTAAGGTCTTTGTGAACCGAAATTTCGAGCTGTGGAAAAACATTGGGCTTGGTTCCAGGATTGGCAAGGGTTTGGTTTTCTAGTTTTCAGGCTTTTTTAGGTTTTTGAAAGCCTAGTTGCAAAAAATTTCATAGATTTTAGGTTTTTTAGGTTCTTCATTTTTTGATTCACAGCTTCACAGGAAAGCAATGTATCTACACGCGTTGTTTAGCGATGATTTACATTTAAATTATAAAAGCTATGGAAAAAGACGTTTCTTTTGCCTTTTTTGGTTGCTTCAGTATAAATCGCTTTCTCCATTAAGGGGCCAATTCATTTTCAATTGGAAATCCAAGTCCCATGTTCCAACTTTCCAAGAATTAGAATTTCAAGTTACCAAGTGTCAGAACATATGCTGAGCTTAAAATTCCAACTCATTAATAATGTTTAGTCCAGCTCGGAAGGAAATTTCCAAGCCATTCGGCAGTAAACAATGCTTTCGCATGTATCTTCGTTATTGATCCTATTGTTGGTACATATATTTAGGGCTTATTGCGCTCAGTTGACTTTTGCGAGTGTGTATCGAATCATTGTTGAATATAATGATTAAAAGTAGGTATTGCGACAAATAATAAATTCTCCATGCTTTTAATGAAGTTTGTGCTCGAATTACGAGTATCACGTTCAAAACAGATAAAATTATACATAATTCATTTGAAGATCTTTATGATTAAAAATCTCTTTTGCTCTTCAACCATTTTCCAATTAAATTTTCAACATGTGGAATATACAAGTTTTAAAAATGGCAAAAATTAAATCATGCTTTTTATATATATGTGATTTTTGTAAATAAAACGAATTTAGAATTTATGGCACCTAAAATCCCAAATTTTTTTTGATTTTCTCAGCAGTGTTTTTTATTAGGTACCGGAATGAACAAAACTTCTAGAAATTTAATGACCGTTTCGTTTTTGATGAGACAACCATCCGTCTTATGTGACAGGAATATTCGTAATTTAATTATTCACTTACAGCAAGTAGAAAATTTATTTCGTTATTCCATTTTTCTATTTAAAATTTTATTTTTAATTAATTTTAACCCAAATTAAATTATTATCTTGCTTTTTTGAAGTTTGCGCATCTTTTTTTTCCAAGGATTATATATAATCGACTGTTTTACGAAAGCTGAAAAAACGCGATAATAAACAGAAAATTGTGCACTTGGAAACTGTTTTCTAACCGAAAATGGACCAGGAAAAAATGACCCCATATTCCAAGTAAATTTGCGAAGACTTGGAATCCAAGTCAAAAAATTTTGTAACAAGAACCGACTCTTGGAAAAATGCACTTTTATCTGGCGAAAACACTTGGAAATTGCAAGTCTTGGAACTTGGAAAATCGAGCTGCAAATGAATTAAAATTTGAAAAAATCCGGTTTTCCAAGACTTCGGAATTGGAACTTGGAGCTTAAAGGAATTGGAAAATGATGGATTAGTTGAATTGAAACTTGGAAAATTTCGCGTTTTTACAAGGCTTGGAAATTGGGACTTGAAATTTCAAGTTGAAATGGATTGGCCCCAGCAGAGCTTAGGTTGATGGGGTAGGGATGTTCTCATGTACCTGTCTGCTAAGGAATTTCTTTAGAACTTTTTTAAATTTTCTATTCACGTCCTCAGGTGATGAGATGATAAATTATTAGCATGACAACGACTGCAAAAGCAATTAAAGATAAGCTATAGGGATGTCTTAAGCCCCGGCCCCGGTGCCAGGGCTTATGCTCCGGGTCGGAAAAAGGCTTGCCACGGGCCTGGGCTAAAACATTCGTCATTAATTGCAAAAGTCTGAGATTTTTGATTTTCCTTCCAAATTAAGCTTGATTATGAGGAACCAATTTAAATGACAAAATTTGATCATTAAATTCGTGCTATTACTCAAATGTAGATTTGGACCTAAGATAAGCAAAATTAAATTCATAGCCTAAATTGGAATGACGAATAATTTTTTTTCTTTTCTGTCAGATCTTATGAATGAAATGCGATGATCTGTTAACTCTGAAAAGATTAGAGGCATGAAATTAATTGAAGGATCAGCTTAAGAAGGAAGCGAGATTCGATGCTGTGATCGCAGTTCTTGGTGTCCTGACCTAAAATCATAAATAAATATTGTTTTGTAATTCTTAGTTTTAGGAAATTTCCTGAAAATCAAGCTTATGCTGTCGGGAATGTTTATCGCATTAGCCACAATCTTTGCAAGAAAAAGATGTTTACAATTTGTATATCCATGATTTTTATGGATTAGTACAGCCGGAAGAAACACTAATTCGGGATAGAAAATGATAGAATTGGGAGTCTTAAATCCAAGAACTGTAATGTATATAATCATTAGATAAATTAACAGTTTTTTGCTGAATATTAATGAACTTTTAAAGTGGAGATTGGAACATAAATGATAGTGTTAAACAGGCATCCAGGGGTGCGGGGGACGCCCCCTGAAATGGGAAGAAATTTTTCGAAAATAGTACTTTTGTACTTTTGAACTATTAAACTCAAAATTTTCTGGCGCTTTGCGCCGGATTTATCGTTTATGTCTAGTTATGTCTTCTAAAACCACTAAAAATCGCTTAAGTTTGAGTTAGATCTAGAGAGCATGTAAAATTTTACTCCGGTGCTGCGCGCTGGAATCATTGTTTATCTATAGTTTTTGCCTTCTAGCTCACTCAAAACAGCTCAAATTTGAGTATGAAATTCTACCGGCGCTTTGCGCCGTATTTATTCCCTATATATGTTTTTTGTCTTCTAGGCCGCTCAAAACCGCTCAAATTTGAACTTGACATGCAGAATATGCCAATTTTCGGGCGCTTGGTACCGCATTAGTCATAATCCGTATTGTTTTTCTCTGTAAAGCACAATGATTACGTATATGGTACAGATTCAAGAGGTAAGAAATAATTCGTCGATTAAGTGATGAGAAATCAGCTTAAATGATAAGTTTGCTGTATATCGATATGAAATGAAGTGAAAAATTTTAAAATTTTTTTCGATTTTTTTCATCATCGTATCAAGCTGACTGAGATATGCTCAAAACTGCCTTTATTTTATGCTATTTACTATTGGTTCTCGAGATATCTGTCCTCAAAAATTTTCGCCCCCCCCCCAAAATACATAAAATCCTTTTTACGGGCCTGATGTTAAATATAAAAGTACGTGCTGTGAACTAAAATGCTTATACCTTGTTTGGCTTTTCAGCGGAAAAATGGATCTTTACCATGAATAAAATGACGAGCACGTAGCATGACAAAAAATTTATATTTTTTATAAAAACTGACATCATTCATTAATGAGAGCTTAGATCCTAAGAGATATGGGTATTCTGTTTCGAACTTAAATATTACCTCGCACTTCTTACCTCCCGGAAATCAGTCATGAAGTTTTGAAAATCTGAAGACCGTTGCACATTTATGATTTATTGCTAATAATTGTCATTTAATTGGACTAATTCAGTATCACGTGCATCATTGATATTTTTCTAACGTTTTTAACTAAGCTTCTAATTTAAAGCCATTATATGATGAGAAACCTCAAGTTAATGCCTCTTATCACACTCATATGATTAAGTGCTTAGGTAGAAAAGTTACTGTAAATAATTTTAAGTGTACACTTATATATAGGGTCAGCATGCATTCAGTATGCATAACATCTTACCCCATGCCCCTGGCCTTCGGCTAAAAAGCCTGCCCCGGGACATCCCTAATAAGCTACTACATATCCAAAAACTGATTAGCAGATCCGTATAGTGTTGGTTGACTAATTTGTTGTTGTGTGCTTGCTTGCAGTTTATAAAGTTAAAATTGCTGTGATGAACAAATTTTTAACGAAACTCAAGGTGAGCAGACCATAAATTGAAATAAATTAACGTAGTTGGAGGTTACTTACTCGTAGATAGTACAACAGTGTCAAAACATCCCAGCTACGTTCGTTCTCTAACAACCAGACTTTTTGGAACATACCAAGGCAATGGCTGACAGGTCGCCCCGTCCAACTTCCAGCCAAAAGGGTGGGTGGGTCCCTAGACCCATTATGTCTTTTTACGGTGCAAAATTTCACTGAAATACGTACCTAGCCACTTAATTTTTGTAAAAGTCTGCTCGCTGCCAGCCATCTTCTTAATTTATTAAAATATTAACATATCAAAAATGATAAATATATAAAAAATTATTAAAATAAAAATAAACTTAATATATTTAAAATTATGAATGTGAAAATTTTGTAAAATTAGAATATGAAAAGGCGAGGTGGCTGAAACTCTTAAATAAGCACTTCACGATTTGATGAGAAGCATCAGCAAATTTGTTAATGTTAAAGTTTTCCATGCAACTGCTTTTCGTAATTGGTGTATTGTCGTACGGACCTACTGTTTAGTGGTGACAATTATTTTATGCAAATAAAATGGACAATAACTAGGTCAATACAGGGTGGCCACTGACTTCCCAAAATAGAATTCCCGGGTTTTCCCGGGAGATTTATGGACAATTCCCCGTTTTAAATCATGCTTTGAACGCACACTATATACGCAGATGTGTCATGATAAGAACATGAAAAAGGATAAAGCACAAGCAACTTTTAATCAAACAAATGCAAACACTAAACGAAACGTTTTGGACCGCCTTTAATATGCTTATTTTTAATGCAATTTATTGTGTAGAAATAAAACCTTCACAGAGTTCCTAATTTTAATGTCGTAAAATAGTATATTTTAATTTCAAATATAAATCCTGCTTAAAATGCACGAAAATTGTCAAAATTCAGCGCAACCTGAACATCAATAACAAATAATAAAATTAAATTAATTCGCGCCGGAAAATTAGACATTTTACCTTTCTGAAACGCAATTTTGCATTACAAAAATTGTCCAAATTTGGCGCGGCACAAGCATCCTTTTGAAACGCAATTTCGCACTACAAAAATTGTCGAATTCGGCGCGACGCGCCGGAAAATGTTGAAATTTAACCTTTGTGAAACGCAATTTTGCATTACAAAAATTGTCCAAATTAGGCGCGGCTTAAGAATCAATTTGGCACGAAGCGCCGGAAAATGTTAAGATTTCACCTTTTGGAAACGCAATTTTGCATTACAAAAATTGTCCAAATTAGGCGCGGCTTAAGCAAATCAATTTGGCACGAAGCGCCGGAAAATGTTAAGATTTCACCTTTTCGAAACGCAATTTTGCATTATAAAAATTGTCCGAATTCGGCGCAGAAAATTTTGAAATTTAACATTTTTGAAACGCAATTTTGCAGTACAAAATTGTCCAAATTTGGCGCGGCTTGAGCATCAATAACAAGTAATAAAATTAAATCAATTCGGCACGAAGCGCCGGAAAATGTTGAGATTTCACCTTTTTGTGAAACAGCAATTTCGCATTACATAAATTGTCGAATTCGGCGCGAAGCGCCGGAAAATGTTGAAATTTAACCTTTGTGAAACGCAATTTTGCATTACAAAAATTGTCCAAATTTGGCGCGGCTTAGGCATCAATAACAATTAATAAAATTAAATCAATTTGGCACGAAGCGCCGAAAAACTTTCAGATTTCACCTTTTTCGAAACGCAATTTTGCATTACAAAAATTGTCAAAATCCAGCGCGGCCCAAACATCAATAACTAGTAATGTACATATGTATAAAAGACTAGCGTTTATTTACACATAAAACAGGTGGACAGACAAGTATGTATTTTCAATACATCGAAGTGTAGAAGATCACAAAGATACTTCATGTGTTTTATTTTGATCTGACGAATTAATTGATTTTCTCTAAATTAGGCATTACTTACTTAAGTATAATCTCTGAATTATGCATTACTTACGTACCGATTTTCAGAGCCCAGTAACCGATTTGGTTGCCGGGATTTGAAAATCGGTTGTTGGGATCTGAAAAATGATTACTGAGCTTCAAAAATCGGTTGTTGGACTCAAAAAATCGGTTGCTGAGGTCTAAACATCGATTGCTAGGGTCAAAAAAATCAGTTAGTGGGATCCGAAAATCGGTTGCTGGTTTTTTAAAATCAGTTCTCGGCTACGAAAATCGGTTGATGGGGTCCTAAATCAGTTGGTGGGCTCGAAAATTCTGTTGATGGGGTATACAAATTGGTTGCTGAGGTCCTAAATCAGTTGATGGGCTCCAAAAATCAGTTGGTGGGCTCCAAAAATCAATTAGTGGGGTCCGAAAATTTGCTGGGGCCTAAAAACCAACTGGTGGGCTTCAAAAATCGGTTGCTGAGGTCAAAAAATCGATTACTGGGGTCAAAAAATCAGCTGGTGGTGTCCAAAAATCGGTTGCTAGGGTCTTGAAATCAGTTCTTGGCTCCAAAAATCGGTTGCTATGGTCTAAAAATCGATTGCTGGGGTCCTAAATCAGTTGGGCTCCAAAACTCAGTTAACGGGGTCCAAAAATCGGTTGCTGGAGTCTTAAAACCAGTTGGTGGGCTCCAAAAATCGGTTGATGGGGTCCTAAATCAGTTGGTAGGCTCCAAAAATGGGTTGCTGGGGTCCTAGATCGGTTGCTGGGGTCCAAAAATCAGTTGCTGGCATAGGTGGGCAGCATCAAAATTCTGGGGAGGATGGGGTTGAGTGTGTGCAAGATTTTTTAAAGGTCAAAAATGGTCTTAAAAATGGTGGTACGGCGAAAAACATAATTTTTCAACGTTTCCCATCGAGCACTATCCATTAGCATCAAACAATTGCGAAAAAAACAAAAAAAATTGAATTCTGGGGGGTTGTTTCGGTTTCTGGGGGAATCCGGTTTCCTGGGGGTGCATACCCCAAACCCCTCCCCCACACACACGTGTGTTTGGTGGGGTGTTAAATCGGATGGGGGCTCCAAAAATCGGTTGCTGGTGTCTAAAAGTCGGTTGCTGGGGTCTAAAAATCAGTTGGTAGGTTCCATAAATTGGTTGACCCCAGCAACAGATTTTTGGACCACAGCAACCGATTTTTGGACACCAGCAATCAATTTCTAGACCCCATCAACCGGTTTTATAGCCCAGTAACCGAATTAGGACCCCATCAACCGATTTTTGGATCCAACTAATTGACTTTTAGACCACAGCAACTGATTTTTAGACCCCAGCAACCGATTTTTAGACCCGAGCAACCGATTTTTGAAGCCCAGCAACTAATTTTAGGGCCCCGGCAATCGATTTTCAGCCTTCAGCAACCGATATTTGAGCCCAGTAACTGATTTTTGGATCTCAGCAACCAATTTTTGGACCCCAGCAACCGATTTTGGCTGCACTGTTGGTGGCATCTCATCTTGTAAAATGCCCAAAAAGTTTTTGTACAAAACATAGGGTGCAACTGGTGGACCCTCCGGCTGGTACCGAACCTGCTCCGGCTGATACCCGGTTGAACCTGGTTGAGCCCCTTGCCCAGGTGTGCTAACGAGTTGTCGATAGCAGTTCTCGCAGCCTATAATATAGTACAGTAGCGATTTTGGTGTGGTAAAACAGGGTTTTCGATATTTGTTAGTGTATTTCAGCTAATTTATGGGTTTCTCACGCCAAAAATTACTAAAAATTGTCTCAAAACGGCGCGAAGCGCCTAAAAAATTGACATTTTTCCATTCTAAATGCAAATTCTGCCATTTTAAAGATATATAGGACCAGTGGCGGATCTAGGATTTTCCTAAGGGGGCGGTATCCAAACTTTTCCAAAAACTGTCAAAAATAGGTCCAAAGATTTGCCCTTAACGCGCAAAATAGCGTTTTTTTCGGTGTTTTACATTGTATAATTTTACATAAAATCACTTGACGCAATATTTTTTTCTAAAAATTTCAAAATGTTAGACAATTTTGTGCGAAAAAATCATTAAAATTCTTTGACTTTAACAAAAATCTGGCGCGAAGCGCCGAAAAATTTGTGAAATTAAGGCAAATAGACGTCTAGAAGCATGATTTACTGCTTAATTTCCTGTATTTATAGCATTTGAGCAAAACATCGAAATTTTTAATTGAAAATAGAAGAAAACTATGCAAAAATAGCTGTTAAAATTGTTTTGAAACCTACATGAACAGAAAATGGCTTCCAGGCAGTGGTTTTTTGTACAAGGTCCTTTTGTGCATATACAAAGATGATCCCTAAAAGTCTTTGTACATTTTGTACACACAAATTTTTGGGTACTATGATATAGTACGGTAGCGACTTTAATGTGGTAAAGCAGAGTTGTTCGACCTTTGGTAGTATATTTTGGCTAATTCCTGGTTTTAAGAAAGCTAAAAATCATTAAGTATTGTCTTAAAACGGCGCGAAGCGCCGAAAAATTTGACATTTTTCATTTCGAACTGCGATTTCTGCTATAATAAAGATATATATGACACACAATTACTCATTTCGGCGCGAAGCGCCGAAAACTTTCGCGAATTTCAGACCTTTTTTGCAGTTTTTGTCTTCCCAAAAATCTTTGTACATCTACAAAGATGGTCCCGAAAAGTCTTTGTACATCGGGTAAAATCTTTGCCGAATACAAAACAAACCTGCTTTCATGTCGCCAAGAAAGTGGATCAATGTCATTAATAGGTATCATCCGGCGCGCAGCGCCGAAAAATTTGAGAAGTTGTGGTTACTGACGGCCAAAAATCATTTGCAAATTGCTTATCCATTCTTTAACTCGCCAAATATTTTTGACCAATGGGGGGGCGGCCGCCCTTCCCTTGTCCCCCCTTAAATCTGCCCCTGTATAGGACAAACAATTACTCATTTCGGCGCAAAGCTGCCGAAAATTTTGGGAATTTTACACTTTTTTACAGGTTTTGTCTTCCCAAAAATCTTTGAACATTTTGTACACAGAAATTTTTGGGTACTATAATATGGTAGAGTAGCAACTTTAGTGTGGTAAAAACAGAGTTGCTCGACTTTTGATTACCTAATTTCTGGGTCTCTTAGGGCAAAAATCACTAAGAATCGTCTTAAAACGGCCCGAAGCGCCATAAAATTTGAAATTTTTCCTCTTAAAATGCAATCTCTGCCATTATAAAGATATGTAGAACACCCAATTACTCATTTCGGCGCTAAGCGCCGAAAATTTTGCGAATTTCAGACCTTTTTTCAAATTTAGTCTTCCCAAAAATCTTTGTACATGTACAAAGACGGTCCCGAAAAGTCTTTGTACATCGGGAAAAATCTTTGCCGAGTACAAAAAACACTGCTGCACAAACGTCTTAACGAACAATAGTACAAATCACCGTTTTTTGTACGAGACAAAGATTTTGAGGCTCGTACAAAGATTTTTGGAGCGATCTTTGTACAACTTTGTACACGAAGTATAGGCACTTTTTGGCCGATTTTTCATTGAACAAAAAAATCGCCAAGTTTTCGTACAAAAAAACAGTGGTACAAATAGCTACTAGATATATCAAACAAAGAGGACACACAAATAGCAATCAACGATGTGACAATGGGCGAGATGAAAAACGGAAATAAATGCTACATGATAAAATATAAAAACACGTAAACTAGCATGATACTAAAAGCTATAGTGTCATTAATAAACTAAATTCAAACTAAATTTCTTGACGAAAATCCCGGGTTTGTCCCGGGTGCCAAAAAATCCTCGGGCTTTTCCCGGGTTTCCCGGATTCCCGAGTGATTGCCACCCTGTCAATATATCGATGCGTATGTTATAGCATACGCACATGCAAATGCATAGCTATTTTCGAATTTCGAAGATAACGCATAGTTCATTAGTTAATGGAATTTTCATGGGATCTTTAGGTTAGCAAAATCATGTTGATTGAATCTTATTTTTAATTCTGATTTTAATAACTTCCGAGAATTTCTTTAGCACTGCTTATCTTGAGAAAGCAGCAAAATGAGTTGAAAAGAAGACAAATGTCAAAAATATTCAACTATGTGCGCTGCTTATAATTCGCACATTGCTTACCATTAAAAATAAGTAAAAGTAAGGTAAAACAAAAAATTGAAAAGAAAGTTTTGGCGCTTCGCGCCAGATAAAATTTCTGTGTTGCTATTATTGCTTATCTCAATAAAGTGAATCACTATAGAATTTATATTTTCATTACTAACTTCAATACACATGCAGCACAAACTTGTACAAAAGGGTTGCATGGGTGAGTTTAACTGACACATATACTTCTCTAACTATTAAGCTCCAGAAAAAGGTGGGTCTGTCCATTAAAAAGGTGTGTCCGTGCCTGAAAAAGGTGGGTCTGTCCCTGAAAAAGGTGGGTCTGTCCCTGAAAAAGGTGGGTCTGTCCCTGAAAAAGGTGGGTCCGTCTCTGAAAAAGGAGGGTCCGTCTCTGAAAAAGGTGGATCCGTCTCTGAAAAAGGTGGGTCCGTGCCTGAAAAAGGTGGGTCTGTCTCTGAAAAAGGTGGGTCGGTCCCTGAAAAAGGTGGGTCTGTCCCTAAAAAGCGTGGGTCTGTCCCTGAAAATAGTGGGTGTTCAGCTTAATCACTGGGTCAGTCCCAGAAAAAGTGGTGGGTCTGTCCCTGAAAAAGGTGGGTCCGTGCCTGAAAAAGGTGGGTCTGTCCCTGAAAAAGGTGGGTCTGTCCCTGAAAAAGGTGGGTCCGTCTCTGAAAAAGGTGGGTCCGTCTCTGAAAAAGGTGGGTCCGTGCCTGAAAAAGGTGGGTCTGTCCCTGAAAAAGGTGGGTCAGTGCCTGAAAAAGGTGGGTCCATCCGTGAAAAAGGTGTCAAACAGTATAATAAGATGGTTCCTGTGCATGTTTTGCAAACTGATCACGATATACTGTATCTAGCATTTCCTTAAATCATCTCCAAAAATTTTCTCCCTGTACAAAACATAGCCCCGTCCAAGTTACCCCTTCGCCCCGTCCAACTTTTGGTTCGGCCCGTGCAGGTGATGGGCCGATATGGGGCATTGCCCAGGTGTGTTTTGGAAGCTATTAGCCATATTCAGTCTTTTCAAGATCAGGCGGCCAGACCTGCGTTGCATAACAATCAATAAACAGAACAAGTCAAGAAAATTAATGGAATTATATCAGCTTACAGCATTACAGGCACGTAGCTGGTCGTCCTATTTTGGAGGGGACCAACACTAATTTTTGGGGGACCAAGCCCAAAAAGGCCAAAAATTGCACAAAATAACGTTTAAAAGTCATTTTTTTCTGATTTTTCTCAATTTTTGTCGGTCCGAACCCCCATTTTCCTCCAGAGATACGTGCCTGCAGCACACCACATCAAAAATTCTAAAAATATGGAAATTTTAAAAATGAAAAACCGTAATTGCACGCCTGCTAAAGAAGAACAGGCTAGAATCAATTTGTAAGCTCCAAAACTACTCAAACGTGTTCGGAACATATTGATAGTCCCACAGTAAATGATTTCATCTACGGTTGCGGAAAATTGTAGGTACAAAAACGATTAAGCTTTTGTACTAGAAATCCAATAAACCAAAATTTCTGAATTTTTGAACCCACAAAAACGCACAAAAATCCCAAAAACCCAAACGCCTTAAAACTCCAGATCTTGTGAGCTCTTGCTAATGCTAAAAAGCTAAGCCTAAGCCTAAGAATAAAATTAAAACATGCCATCATCTTTTTTGGCGCAGCATCGCTCAAAAAAATTCAAAAATTCTTCACAGTTTTGTGCGGAAAAATGACTAAAATTCTATAACATTAGCCGAAGTAGCGACGGCCGGAAATATTTACTGCTTCGTCCCATTACAGAATCCAATTTTTCAATTGGTAGGCCAATTTTAGCAGAAAGGTTGCCGTGAGTCCGTAAAATATATTTATTGCCTTCTTTTTGTGATGGGAAATATTTTCTGCTGGATAATTCAGATGTTGTTTTTCTGAAATTATCTTAATCTGTCCTAATTTAATCATTGTTCCAGTGTTTTGACTAATAATGGAGCTTGTTTTATGAAGAACTTTGTTGTTATTGACGAAAAAGATATAATGGGTCCATAACCCATGTACAAATATAGCCCACAACCATACCTGGGCGTAGGGGAGCGGGAGGAGTTTAGGGGGTATGCACCCCACAGAAACGAAAATACTCCTCCAATAAACTAAAATACCCCCAAATAATTCAATTTTTGAAATTTTTTTCCGGTTTTTTTCCACAATTTCTAGATGCCAATGGATAATGCTCGATGAGAAACGTTGAAAAATTGTGTTTTCCGCCATATTATTATTTTTAAGGCCATTTTTTTACCTTTGAAAAAATCTTGCGCCCCGTCCCAGAAGTTTGGTGCCGCCAACCTATGCCCACAAACTAGAGGACCTTCGGCTTGTCGCAGGATAGGCCCGGCTTGCTGGATGAGGGCGATATGGGGCACTGCTCTGGATTGTTGGGCGCAATTAAGAACTGATGTGTATTTTTTCATTATTTTAGTCGTTTTTAACCTGATTGTCAAATTGACATTTACTGACTTTCTAGGCGCTCTAAAAACCTTGTCTTTACGTCAGAAGACTTGATCATGTATAGAATTAGGATTTTTCAGTTCTTGGAATTATTTCTTCAAGCATCTTTTAAGCGCTTTATGCCGTTTTTTACTAATTTTGCCCTATTTCGTAGAAAGCGTGCGAGAATTTCAAACTCTGTCCGGGTCACAAATGGTCCAGACCATACCTAGTCGTGTGGGGGGATGGTCGGGGTATGCATCCTCCAGAAACCAAAATACCTTCCCCCGCTTAGAAACCAAAATACCCCCAGAATTCAATTTTTAATTTGTTTGTTTTTTTAGCAATTTTTTGATGCCAATGAGAAATGAGAAAATGATTATATATATATAATAGTGTTTTTGAGAAATTAATTAATTAAAAAAATTAAAAAAATTAAAAACATACCAATGAGAAACGTTGAAAAAATAGTGTTTTTCGCCATACCACCATTTTTAAGGCCATTTTTTGACCTTTCAAAAACCTTGCCCCCTATAGCACTTGATGCCGCCCACCTATGGTCCAGACTCCCAGACCCCACGTCCATTTGTCGTTAGGGCTAGTGAAATCCTGATCGAGTTCATTCAGATTTCCATCATCATTTCTAGTGAACCTCACGATTTTTTTAGATTATAATGCGCAATTCAAAAACTTCACCCGTCTGTTGTTGACGCGCGAAAGAGTAAAGTGTAGTGCTGCAGAAAATGATTGAATTATCGCATAGTTTGCTGCTGAACGAGGACGCTCTATCCGAATTGACTGAAAATAAAAAGCCTCTGTTCGTGTTTGAATGGCTTAGATTTTTGAATCGAGTTTTACTGTCGCCCAGAAGGTACGTGTAATATATTTTTTTCCAAATTATAATAGATTCGAGCAAGCTTTGCTGCTGGAATTTCAAGCAGAAGTTTAAACAAAAGACATATATACAGGCACGTAGCTGGCCGTCCTATTTTGGGGGACCAACACAAATAGGGGGATTAAGGCCAAAAATAGCACAAAATAACGTTTAAAAAGTCTCTATTCTTCGGATTTTTTCGAATTTTGGGGGATCCGAACCCCCCAATCCCCCAGAGATACGTGCCTTAAGACATGCGCTTTTAAAAACTATCTATCTTGTGCGTAGGTAGAAATGCTTTTCTGCCATACATTTCCATACCCGACGGTCCAAGACTCGAGTCACTGGCAGACAATTTTTAAGATAACGTTTTCTGCATGATTTTTTACGCAAATAGCAAAGAGGCTGAAATTTTTCGGCGCTTTGCGCTGACTGGTACATGCCGGTTCCCTAAATGCCTGGAATTAAATTAAAAAGATCTAAAACAGGTGCACTAGGTCAGGGTCGGCAGCGGGGAGGGTCCTATAAATTCAAAACATTGCATTTGACGTTCACATTTTTTGCTGTTTTAACGATCAAAATGGTCAATGTAGCCTATCAAACGTTTTTCCGTGGTAATATCGCATTGTAAAAGCGTTTTTAGTCCATTTTAATTGCATTATACCACTTTTAAACACTAAAAAATGCAAATTTAGCAACTCTACGCGCTTTTAGAGTAAAAAGTACTTAAAGTACTGATTTGACGTGAAGCGCCGAAAATTTTTTTACATTTTTACTGCTTTTGCTCAAAATCACCGGACGGTACTTTTCCGGCTGAGTCTTTAGGGAGGGGGAAGGTGATACCCCTTCACTCTCTGTGTGCATGTATGATCTGAAAAGTTAAAATTTCCGATGAATTTTTATATTTTTTAATGTTGAAATTGAAGAAACGAGTGAGAACCAGACGTGTTCTTGGGGGTGGTTTGACCCCCAGAATGGCAGCTGACCCCTGTAAAATGGCTGCGACCCCTTGAAATTGTCGGTTTTTTGTAAAAGTTGGTAAAAGTTGCAAAAAGTGTGCTCTTTTAAGCGTTTTTAGCTCATTTTTGGCTCAAAAATCTCAAATTTTCGGCGCTTCGCGCCATATACACATTTTTCGTCTACATTTTGTTCAATTTACTTTTTTCAAATTTGTTTTAAGTTGTTTTTACGTTTTTATGTTCTAGAAAGAACGCGCATTGTCTGAAACGTCAAAAACAGTGTTTCTTACGTGAATCCTTCGTTTTTAGTCCAAAAGGCACGTTTTAAAAATTTTTAGGGCCTGACCCCCTCCCTAGAATTCCCATGCTGTACATGTATGGTCAGAAATGGATAAAAATGACTAGCAACTGCAGTATTCCTCATTGAAACACTTTGTTCTGGGTGCTTTAATCATTTTTTACAAATTGACTCGCAAAAAGACTCAAACTTCAAATTACATCTTGAATTTCGGAATTTTAAATATAGGTGGGCGGCCCCAAAATTCTAGGGGGATGCAAGATTTTTCAAAGATCCAAAAATGGCCTCAAAAATGGTGGCATGGCGAAAAAACACCATTTTTCAACGTTTCTCATCGAAAACTATCCATTGATATCGAAAAATTGCGAAAAAAAACCAAAAAAAATTCGAAAATTGAATTCTGAGGGGGGGGGGTATTTCGGTTTTTCGGAGGGGGAGGGTGCATACCCCCAAACCCCCATGCTCAGGTGTGACTTTAAACCCACCCCCATTCACCATGCATCTTGGGAAACTATGTGTTCTATGTTTGGATTATTATTTTGTAGAGTTGGTAAAAAAATGGTTGTTCGTTGTGCATTAAGTAGTTTTTGTGAGTTTAATGTAACATTGATAAATTGAATCATTTTTAACTCAAAATTGAGAAAAAGTGAGATACTTTATTTTAAATTTAAGGGAGTTTGAACGTAAATCGTAAATTTTCAGTCAAGGATTAAAAATTCTGTTTTTATTAGTTTTTCTTGGAAACTTGATCATTTTTTATTTGTTTTTCTCTCCTTTTTATTTTATCGCGTCGCTTTTACACCGGCGCCTATTTTCTTCAGGATTTCCGTTTAAACGAAGACTCCTATTTATCCTCATTCTTAGCGCTTGCCTTTGTCATAATCCATTTTTTACAATATGTGTGGAATTTCATGTTTTTCCATCTTCTAAATTTTTGTTACCAATTAATATTAGCTTTTGTAATAATTTATTTCTTTTTATTTTCTCATTTTTAATTTTTAATTTTTATTTTTTCTTTTTATTTTCTTTCTTTCGCCTAAGGCCGACATCAAGGGTTGCCAACAGCGTTTAGTTGAGCAACTGAACAATCAAATCGCTTGCTGCAGCAGCCCGGCCGCCCGAAAATTGTTGGCCAGCTGCTTGGCTGTCTTATTCACCGTGGGCGACACTTACTCTTTATTTCAAACTATTAATTTTTGCAACGACCTCATCAAAAATAAGGACGACTCACCCAGCTACTTGCCCGCCAAATTGTTAGATTTGAATTTGCATATTGACCCTAATTATAAGTCGTAATTTATTGCACAGTCGAACCCCTTAATAAGTATATACCCTTGGAAGGACCAAGGGGTTGCGTGTTCACTAACCGAGTGTGTTTACTATCCGAGTTGATGCTTACTATTTTCCATCTGTCAAACAAAGCTCTTATCAGGCACGTAGCTGGCCGTTCTATTTCGGGGACCAACAATTTAGGGGGGACTAAGCCCAAAAAGGCCAGGAACAGCACAAAAAACCGTTTAAAAATTCCTATTTTTCCGATTTTTCTGAATTTCGGTGGGTCCAGAACCCCCTTCCCCCAGAGATACATACGTGCCTGGCTCTTATAACCATAAGTTAATCAAAAGTTCTATAGTATGGTAAACAATTACTGCATTTATCTGAATATTAATGATTTTGACATTAATTAAGCATAAAAGCGCGCTCAATATCCAAAACGACGTGTTTTCTAACCGATTCAACTTGAGAAAAATTAAGTATATTGTCGTTTGGTCACGTATTTTAGTCAAGTGTTTACGGATCACTAACACGTGGTCATATAGCCACAGTATTATGGAGGCGTAGTTATTATCCGTTAACCGAGTGCTTATTAACCGAGTTTCTATCTGTGAAAAAGCATATCAGTTTGGCACGGATCCAAGGGAAGCGTGTTTGTTAAACGGTAGTTTCTACTATCCGAGTGTTTATTGAAGAGGTTCGACTGTATTTATTATGCGCGTGAGCAAAATAGGTTGGGAATTGTGAAAGGAGGGTGGAATTTTAAAATGCCTTTCTGTGCTCATAAGAAATAAATTTAAACAAAAATCGAATAAATTGAATAAAATGTGGTAAAAAAATGAGTACGCTGTGCGATGAGCCGAAAATTTGGGTTTTTTGGACAAACAGAAAGCTAAAAAGGTTTAAATAAAACAGCACCTTTTATACGAATTTTTTTCGGAAAATGGCGCATTGTGAAGGAAACGGAGTGAAAAATAGCTGTAGGAGACATCAGTACAGGATCTAGGATTTTTTTTTCTAACAGGGTCGAAGGTATCCCAACTTTTTATAAAACAGCGAGAAAATTTGTCAAAAAGCCACTATTTCCGTGCAGAGTAGCGTTTATCGCCGTTTTATACTGTCGATTTTTAGTCAAAATATTTTGATTCGAAAATTTTGCAAGAAGTTCGGAATTTTGGACAATTTTGCGCCTTGAATATCTTCAAATTTGGGTAAAGCATGGCGCGTGGCGCCGAAAATTTGGTCAAATTTTGATAGAACGATTTGACTTTTTTAGACTCGAAATACTTTGATATTTCCTCTTTTTTATTCATTCGTTGCGGAGCTTGGTAAAGCATTTAACGTAAAACGCGAAAAGTATTTTTGAAAATCTGCTAAAAAATGGATGATATCTGACAACAACATGGCTACCAGGCAAGAAAGTGAATATATGTGATCAATAAGTGTTATCGGTCGGCGCAAAGCGCCGGGAAATTTAAAAAGTTACTGTGGACGATGTCCAAAAATCATCGCCAAGTACACAGCCATCCTTTATATCCAGGCATCGTATCTCTAAGGGTAAGGGGTAGTTCGGACCCCCATCCCCAAATTCGGAAAAATCGGAAAAATGGGACTTTTTAAACGTTATTTTGTACTATTTTTGGCTTTTTTGGGTTTAGTCCTCCCAAAAAATTGGTGCTGGTCCCCTCAAAATAGGACGGCCAGCTACGTGCCTGTTTATCTCGCCAAATATTTTTCTCCGAATGAGATGGGCCGCCCCCACCCTGCTTAAATTACACGTAGGAGGGTTGAAAACTTGTCTCATCCTCCAAGATCGGGTAAACGCCTCAGGCAAAATCTGTTTTATAGCCCCTAATCTTCTTTCTAAATACTTAGGCTTCCTCGTTTGACTTGCTTGCTTCGTATGTTTTCGAATTGAATCAATTGACGGTTAAACCCGTCGTTTTATGTTCTGCTATCTTATTTGGCCGTACTTGTGATCATGAAACGAGCGTAAAATGGGATCCTTATCACACGTGGGGTTGTTGGGTGTATGCAACCCCAGAAGACCGAATACCCGCAGAAATAAAAATACCTTCCAGAATTCAATCACATTTATGACCACGGTTTTTTGTATCCGACAAAAAATTTTTCCCCATGTAGAGACACTTTTTCAGGATCGTCTTTGTGCATATACAAAGATTTTTGGAAAGGAAAAACTGTAAAAAGATGCTAAAACTCTCCAGAAATTTTCATGACGCTTCGCGCTGAAATCAGTAATTGTCTGTCCCAGATATCTTTAAAATGGTAGAATTTGCATTTAGAATGGAAAAATGTCAAATATTCAGAGACCCAGAAATTAGCTTGAATACACTACTAAATTTCGGAAAGCCCTGCTTTACCACACTGAAATCGCTTTTGTACCATATTATTGTACACACAAATTTGCATGTTCAAAATGTACAAAGACTTTTGCGTACCATCTTTGTACATGTATATACTAAGGTGCCTTGTTCGCAAAAACTGTTTAGGATTGCATGCCGGTCGCAGGTCACACACTGGTATTCTGTAAAAATGTGTATGTTTAAAAATTTATTTTTATAATATATCTGCAAAAATTTGTTCGCTCATACAAAGACCGTTTGAATATCTTTGTACATGCTTGAAGAAGCTCGTACAAAAAATAGTGTCGGCTAATAATAATACGCCACTTAATTTACTGGTCCCTCATTTGGGGGATTTCACGCCTCCCTCGACTCTGGACCTTGGGAAACTATGCTCCAACCCCCAGAAATCTTTTAACCCCATCCTTCGCAAAAATTCGCCCCTCCCCTCCCCAGAATTGGCGATATTTGAAAGTTCCCAAAAGTTTTCTAAAAATTTGTCAGAGAAGCATTTTTAAACGTTTCTAGCTGATATTTGTTCAAAAATGCAAAATTTTTGGCGCTTGGCGCCATTATACTCATGTTTTGACTATATTTTGTTCCATTTGCTCCGATTTTTTTCGAAAGTTTTTTGATGTTTTCATTCTCTAGAAAGATAGAGCATCATCAGAAACGCTGAAAGCGATGTTTTGACGCTTACCCACCCTTTCTACACCCACAAAAGGCACTTTATAATCTCACCACCGGAATTCCCGTGCTGTGCATGTGCAATGTGCAGGGGTCTAAAATTTCCTGGCTCTGGGGCCGACCAACCTTGGGCGAAGGGGTCCCCACCCCACCACCCGTTACGTGTATATATTCAGGAATGCAATATGCTGTTTGGGCGCAATGTACGAAAAGTTGGGTCGAATGGTCGGCCGGTCATTCGAAGAGACGGCACAGATTTTGATCAAATGTCTTAAAAACGCCGAAGTAAAGTTGTAGTAATCTAAAATTGTAAACTTCTTGATATCTTTGTTTCGAGTGTAAATTCGTATTCGTGTATTGGAATCGCAATGTACATGAACTGATGATATAAAATGCTCGATTGCTTACTTTAAAATCTACGCAAAATTTTGAAATGAGAAAACCTCGAAAAATATCAGATTAAAGGATTCGTAATGAAGATATTGATGTTTGAATTTGTTTCAAATTCATTTATATTTAAACATTGCTTGACAATACATCTTAATTCGATAATATATCGAATATTTTAATATTATCGCTATTTCGATTGCAATTTGGTATAAATTACAATTTGAAATTGAAAAATAATTTCATAGTATTTTTTATTCAAAATCAACAATAGAAATACATATTGATAATCTCAAAATAATCGCTAAATGTTCAAATTTAGCAGAATTTAACTTCAAACACTAATCATCATTTTTTGATTATATTTTGTTTAATTTGTTCCGAGTTTTTCGATTTTTTTATCGAAATTTTTTTTGTGCTTTTATGCTCGTCAGAAACGCTAAAAAATGATGCTTTTTGACATTTACATACCTACCAAATTTGGACCCAAAAAAGCACTTTATAATTTCTTCCACCCCCAGAATTTCCGGGCTCTGCATGTACAAGTTGATAGGATTTTTCTAATCGTTTTTATTTCGATGTTTTGCGTATTGTAGCTTTCGAAATCAATTGAGCATTTAAAAGTATGATTTCACAGTTTTACATTTTTTATATTACCATTTCTTAACTTTTTGATTTTTTCGTTCTTTATTTCACATTATTTTTATTTTTGTTTTTAAATGATAAAGCTATATTATTTTCATTTTTCTTTCTATTTCGATCTTATGATTTTATTTATTTTCTGATTTCTCAGGTCAAATCAGAATCTTAATGGTATATACGCAAGCCAGCGAATGCTTTTTTTAGGTGTGTTTTTTAGGCGATTCGATCGTAAAAAACAAACTTTAAAAATAAGTCTTCAGAAATAAAAAAATCGGTAGGTAATGGCTGGAAAAAAACTGTTGTCGAGAATGTGCATTTTCGTATTTTAGTACATTTTAGCATTTTGTTTTATTTTTGTATTTTTATATGCGTTTCTTACTTTTTTATCTTCTGTTCTGATTTTTTTGCGCTTTCATTTATTTTTAGCATTTTGCAGCTTTTCATTCTCGCATTTTCGTATTTTTGAACTTTCTTGATTATAATCTTTATAATGTATTTATATATATATATATATAAAAATAAGAATAAAGAATAGAATTATAAATGACATGATTAATAAATAATGTAAAATATATGTATAAATAACGTACATGTAACGGCTCGAAATTTCAGGTGGGGGATCCCGGCTATTTCTAGGGGGGGGTGTGAATGAGCCCCAATTCATGGCCAAAAACCTCCAAAAACATGTAAAAACGGCCTAAAATTTGATTTTTTCAAAAATCGGGTAGGGGGATCAAAAATTTTCTGGCTTCGGGGAGATGGGGGGACAGCCAACTTAGGGCGGCTGGATCTCCCATCCTACTTGTTACATGTCTGATAAACAAGTAATAAAACATCTAAAATGCAATACAAAAATATGGTATAATTTTTCAAAATTTTTCCTCTTTTATAACTGCTCAAACGGTTTTAAGTCGCAAGGTCGCGTAGAAATCATGCGGACGTTCGAAAAAATGACCCGGGGTTTGGGCAGCGCCATTGATTCGGTGATTCGCAAGGACGTTTACAAGGCGGCGAGGTCATTGCTGACCGATCGATCGATGCTCGTTCGTTGTGCCGCAGCCCGCGTCAGTTTACATTATAAATTTTTAAACAAAATTTTGAAAAAAATATATAAAAAAAATTTAAAAAAACATTGAAAAAAAATTCCATAGCAAAAATATGATTTTAAATGTCTCAGCGATACCAAAAGCAATGTGTATTTAAGAAAAATTTAAAAAAATTGAAAAATATTCTAAAAAAAATTTTACAGCTAAAATATGATTTACGCTGTCTTAGCGATGCCGATAGCAATGTGTAAAAATATGAAACAATAAAGCTGTTGATCAAAATATGATTAAACTGATTAAATAGTCAATGATTAATTGAATAAAAACAATTGAATAAAAAATTTTTTTGGGGTATATATTTAAGTTAATGCGGGATGAATGTAAGAATATCGCACACATTCCTATTTACCGTTCATTGATTCTCACACATGCACGATGGGGGTATGGGGGTATCTATCCCCTATGGGGATTTGGAAAGCATACCCCCTCAGCAGAGGCGGATCCAGGATTTCCCTAAGGGGGGCGGTACTCCTAAGGGGGGTGGGGCGGAACCCTGACTTGGGCGGAAAAATTAGCCGCTTTAACCCGAAAATCGCTAAAAAGCTCAAAAGTCCTTAATTTTGCGCACTATGTTGGGCCAATGGGGGGGGGCGGACACTCCCCGCCCCTACCCCTCAGGCCATTTTGGACCGAAACTGATTGTTTGAACCATGAAAAAGCGTCAAATGACGGCTAACAGCGTAATTTTCAGTACAATTACTTATTTTTCGAGCTGCTGGCTGTTTATCATCAAATTTAGCCATAAATGTTCATGAAAAATCGAATACGACTAAAAAAAATATTAACTAAAATTTGCTATTATGTAGGTAAAAAATTACTCATTTACCCCCCCCAGAAAACTCGGTTTACCCCCTTCCAGTGCTTTTGACCCTGTGCGTGTGTGTTGATTTTTTAGTGGTTTATGGTGCTTCGTTTATCATTATTTTATATGTAATTTTTTCCTTAAGAAATAATTTGATTTTAGTATTTGATGTTGCTGATAATTTGTGACTGTGATTTATGTAGTTGATGAATTTTAACGTGTTTAAAAAAAACCTATTTCTATACTTTCTGACTATTTTTTGTTTTTGCAATATTCCTTTATTTTTATGTTTTATGCTTTTATTCTTTTTATTCTGATTCTAATTTTTTATTTTATGCGTTTTGTTTTTTTAGAGTGTGTTTTTGAGTTTAAAAATGCTGAGTGCACGTCAAAAACAAGTCATTTTCGACTTTTATCGATACTGTAGGAAACTTTAACCATGTTGACCAGAATTTAGTGAAAAAATTAGAAAAGATAACAGCTGAGGGTATTAACTTGATTTTGGGGCATCTGATCGGGCACGTATCGTGGCCGTCCTATTTTGGGGACCAACCAATTTTTTTGGGGGAGGGGGGACTAAGCTCAAAAAGGCCAAAAATAGCACAAAATAACGTTTGAAAAGTCCTATTTTTCCGATTTTTTTTGAATTTTTGGGGAGGGGTCCGAACCTCCCCCATTCCCCTCCAGAGATACGTGCCTGCATCTGATGTTACGTAATCGCTTAAAACTATCAAAAAAGCAATTCTTTGGGGCTGCCGAATTCGGCGGCAGTGTCTTTCAGACTCATGGCGAGAATTTTGACTCCCACCTCCAAAACCCTCACGCCCATGTGTGCCTGTGTGGGTCAAAAAGTCATTTAAAGACTAGGGCATACTGTCTTTGGTTTTCTGGCAAACTGAGAATTCTGATGGGTTAGCAGGTTTTTATCTCGCATAATACATATTCTGGGAGTTAAGCCCACAGATTGTCATAGGAGCAGTGACGGATCTAGGATTTCGTAGGGGGGCGGTACCCCAAGTTTTTCTAAAACGGTCGCAAATAGGTCCAAAATATCCGCTCTTCATCACCGAAATTGTGTTTTTCGGCGTTTTACATTGTCTGATTTTATTTGACATCATTTTCGGCGCCAAAATTTTTCGAAAAAATTTTTTTAATATCCGATAATTTTGTGCAAAAAATGCACAAATTTCTTTGACGTTAGCAAAAATGCGGCGCGAAGCGTCGGAAAATTTTTCAGATTCATGAGGAAGGCCATTGAAAGATTCGAAATGCAAGTCTACCGCCTGCGTAGCGTTTAGTGCAAGGCGGTTGTAATTTTTAAAATTGATGCTTAAAAATTGAAGAAAACCATGTCTAAATACAGTGCATGCCATGAGGACGCACCATCATTATCAGATTAATGTTAGATGATGCGTCACAAGCGCCGCGTTTTGTCCATTATTCTCTATCAACTTGCTTTTTATTACAGCATGTTATCCTATATCATGCCTTTAATGCGGCGTTGCAGACAGGAGCAATTTAGCTGTTAATAGCATCATGAAAATGAAGCGTGCGCGTGAATGGTGTTGGATCCAACAGCATCCACGTGCGCGTTCAGAGCCATTCAGGTGCGCGTTCAGAGCCATTCACTTGCGGGTTCAGAGCTATTCACGTGCGCGTTCAGAGCCATTCAGGAGCGCGTTCAGAGCCATTCACGTGCGCGTTCAGAGCCATTCACGAACGCGTTTTCTTTCTTGATGCTATTAATAGCTAGATCGCTCCGTCTGCGTCACCGCATTAGCGTCGTGATACAGGATAATATGCTGTAATAAAAAGAAGTTGATAGAGAATAATGGACAAAACGCGGCGCTGGCGACGCACCATGTATTATTAATTTAACAATGCTGATGTGTCAACTTTAGTAGCGGCTGTTTCCATTCTAGAAACAGTTTTAGGCGTCATGAAAATATTGCTGCTACAGAAATGTATAACTGGTGCCAAAATATGACTTCCAGGCCAGCAAAAAATGACATAAAAAGAATCCAGACGCGAAGCGCCGGATATATTCGAGAAATTATGGTCATCGACGGCCGAAAATCATCGCAAATCACATATCCATTCCTTATCTCGTCAACTATTTTTGACCAATGGGGTTTGACCGTCCCTCCCGCTTCCCCCGCCCTTATATCAGCCGTGCGTAGGAGGATTTGTAGCCCCGAGAGCTTGGTAGTCTTCTAGAATAGAATTTCGGCACTTTTGACATTTTTCTCCTATCAGTCCCCCAGAATTTGGATGTTAGTGCCCACACCTGGGCGTGGGGGTATGCACCCCCCAGAAACCAAAATACCCCCCCAGAAATCAAAATACCCCTCCAGAATTCAATTTTTGAAAAATTTTTTCGTTTTTTTCGCAATTTTTTGATGCCAATGGATAGTGCTTGATGAGAAACGTCAAAAAATGGTGTTTTTATTGCCCTACCACCATTTTTAAGGCCATTTTTTGACTTTCAAAAATCTTGCACCCCCCCAGAATTTTTTGCTGCCCACGTATGTTAGTGCCCATGTTAACCCATGTTTTTTATTTCTTGCCTCCAATTTTATTAATCTAGTTTCATATTTGATAAATTCGTTTCTACTTCACACTTTGATTTTCTCACTTTGAACTTCACGCCTTTTACTTTTCGCCTTTTATGTTACTTCATTGTGCATTCATCCCTTTTTTAAGATATTCCATGAGAATTATTTATCTAATATGTTGTATATGTCATTTGGTATTTTTGGTTGTTGCTTTACACTGCTGGCATTCATCGAACGGAGTATTATTCGGCTATAATGTGTACTTATATTAGTTTTACGATATAAATTCTAGAGAATATTTCTAGGCTTTATAACTTTTTGTAATTTTTTAGAAAAAATCCTTTTCTTATTTTCTTTTAAATTTAAAATTATATTTTGCGCTTTGTAAAAGGCTGACATTTCATGTATTATGTTGTAGAGTACTGAAGGTTACACATTTATTTGGAACTGTTTCCTAAATTTTTTGAATGACCCTCTTGTAAATTGAAATATTCTTCAGAATTAAAGGGAATGCCATTTGTCATTTTTATATTTTAGGCCAGCTGTAAAGGTAGAACGTATAGTTCTGGAAATGGTCATTTATTAATTATTATAATTTATATAATGGTTTAATTTTTTAATTAAAAATCGGCGCTTCGGTTGGAGTGTAAAAATCGTACAATTTTGTAATCGAATAAATTTTTTAAAAATGTTTCGTCAAAAATTTGAATAGTCCTTAATCTCTTACGCCGATGCTAAAATTGTCGCTAAAAATGTATCGCTAGAAATAATTAGGCTTTCATTCACATCAGAATTGTAAAAGCTCAAATTCTTAAGTAGGAATAGTCGGGCAATTTTATGGCAGGTGAAATACGACCTTCGAGTTTTGGCCAGAAATGTCAAAAACAGCTGGCAAAAAATGACAAAAAAAACGCAAGCTTTTGCCAAAAATCGTCGTGTGTTCAAAAATTTCTGATGTTTGGTGGGCGAGGACGTCCGATATTGTATGGGGATCCCTTTCTTTAACTTTTATGTTTGATTTCCATAATGTCTTCAAATCTGACGTCATTTCCTTCAAAAAATTTTCTATTAATGCAATGAAAACTTTAAAAAAAATGGAAAAATCAATTTTTTCTAATAGTTTATCGATTAAAAATGATTTAATCTTCATCGATCCTAGGCGATTGCACGAATGCTAAAAACTATCTCAAAAATAATCAAGCTCTGGTTACATAATGCCTTTAAATGTGACGTCATTTCCTTTGAAACTATTTTTTAAAAATGCATTTAAAAAAATTTTAAAAAAATGATATAAAAAATAATTTCGTAGTGCTTGGAGGAATTGTGCCGTCAGACTCAATTTGTGTGGAGACAGGAATTGGACAACGTCGCGTCGAGTTGCTTTAAGGCACTGGACTCTTCAAATTACGAGGTCCGCAGGGCCATAGCCCGCCTCTTGGGCACCTTGCTCGCCTTGGGCCACAACCCTAAATTGTGCGGTAAGAATTTTAAAAATAGTCTTTTCAAGAAATATATATTTTTAAAAAATAACAAAAATATTGAAAGCCTACTGTAGAGGAGACGTATTTTATCCAAAATGCTCAAAATTGTTCAGTCCATATATACATGTAAGAAGGAGGGACGGGGGATCCTCTACACAGAGCCGGCCGTCCCCCATCCACTAAAGCCTTTAAATTTCTGACCCTCCCTGATTTTGGGAAAAATCTAATTTTTTGGCCGTGTTTATGTGTTTTTTAGCCAAACATTAGTGGTCATTCATCCCGACCCCCCCCCCCCCCTTAAATTGGACCTTGACCCCAGCCTAATTTTTGCGCTCTTACACGTATGGTTCAGTCAGTTAGAACGTAATATACGTATTTCGTGAATTTTAATAATTTTAAAAATTTTTAAGCTAATTTCGCGCTCCTTAATATTAAATTCGATTTAATACATGATTACATAATGTTCATAAAATAGGAATACGATTGGTTTATAAATAATACTTGCAATTAAACCTGCTGTCTGCTTAAGAATATATGATATTTCAATGACGTGCAAAGGAAAGTGAAAAACGAGTGTTGAATTTTCTGAATGTGTAATCAGACACGTAGCTGCGGGGGGACTGGGGGGTCTAGACCCCCTCCCTAAAATTCTGAAAAAAATCGGAAAAATGGGACTTTTTACGCGTTATTTTGTGCCATTTTTGGCTTAGACCCCCCAAAATTGATGTTGGTCCCCCCAAAATAGGAGGGCCAGCTACGTGTCTGTGTGTAATGTGCACGGGATTCTAATAATGTATACATAGTAATGGGTAAGCTTAGTTGTACAATTTTATTAATTCGCACAGTAAAGCGTAAATGGAGCTTATCGTTTCTATGAACGTATGCGGTGAAGTGTAAACAAATTTTCGGGATTCTAGTGTTGTGTAAAGTAGTGCATAAACGGAGTCTTAGGATTTTATTACTAAAGGAGAAGTGTAAACGGACTTTTAGGAGTTTATTAATGCGTAAAAAGAGTTTAAACCGAGTTTAACAATTTTACTAACGTGTGAAGGGATGTGTAAATGGATCCTGGAATTTAAATAATGTGTAAAGTAAACTATAAGCAGAATTGTGGACCGTTTACAATGAGATATGTAGTAAAGTGATGACCAGCGGATTTTAATAATGTTTAAAATAAGGTGTAAATGAAGTCATTAGATTTTAAGCATGTGTAAAGTTAACAAATCTATCAATTTATAATTTGAAAACCGTTCAAAATTATTTACGAATTTTTCAGAACGAATTTATTTAAAATTGTGAATAATAATGAAAGATTATTCGAAAAATGTAAAGTTTGATATTTTTTGAATTGTGTGCATAAATAATATTCGGCTTCCGACTATAGGTAAGTACGCCGTGCTTCGTTAAATTATTTTTTTATTATAAATTTAATGCCATTTTATAATTTATGAGATTAATAAGAAAACAATTTTTATATAAATTTTTTTAAACTTAATTAATCGGTTTATTTATTTTTTCTGCACAATTTTTAATTTTATATAAAAATTTATCTTATCCTCAGCTACATACGTACTTAAAAAATAGTGCACATATGTATTTCTGGAGCACTGTTTTTATCTTTTAATCGAAATTTTATTAGCCGATTATATAAAATTTATAAGGACGGTCTAATCGATTATTTCTTTTGGATTTTTGCCAAAAAATACACCCGGCCGAATTCGTTTCAGGACCAGGCGTGTAGCTGGCCGTCCTATTCTGGGGGGGACCAACACAAATTTTCGGGAATGACTAAGCCTAAAAAGGCTAAAAATACGACAAAATAACGTTAAAAAGTCCTATTTTTCCGATTTTTCTGAATTTGGGGTTGGGCGGTCCGACCCCCTATTCTCTCCCAGAGATACATGTCTGTTCAGGACCATACGGTATTCGCTCTGGCGGCGTTTTAAGCGCTTCGGAATCGTCGCATTCTATCGGTGGCGCTAATACCCACTCAAAATGCCTCAGCCTGGAAGACTGCTGGGCCATTTTGGCCTCGGGCCTTTTAAGGGGTGCTTTGGGATTTTACCGCAATGGCAGCTGTCCCACTGGCGCCGTCGCGGTCGAAATCCGCGTTGGCATCACTATGGTAGGTTTTATACGTGCTCTAGCGGCAGGGGCATCTCCCCCACCCTAAGTTGGTCGTTCCCCATCCCCACAGCCAGAAACTTTTCGACCCCCAACCGATTTTAGGGCAAAATAGATTTTTTCGTCGTTTTTTCGC
Organism: Mermis nigrescens; assembly: GCA_036768485.1. Lineage (NCBI taxonomy): Eukaryota > Metazoa > Nematoda > Enoplea > Mermithida > Mermithidae > Mermis > Mermis nigrescens. Next base: position 140,486 of record JAVLUZ010000790.1, read on the forward strand.
GTTCCTTGGCCTTTTTTTGGGCAAAAATAGGATAAATTTGCCCCCTTTCCCGCTTCCCTACACTGGACAGGGACCCCTGCCGTAATTTCGAGCCGTTTCACGTAAATATGCCCGTCCCTCTCCCCTCGGAGTCTAAAAAATTTTTGACTCCACTGCCGGTATTAGGCGAAATGTTGCGTTTTTTGGTGATTTTCAGGCACGTGGCTGTAGGGGGGCTGGGGGCCGGACCCCCCAAGATTCCGAAAAAAAAAACAAAAAATAGGACTTTTTACACATTATTTTGTACTATTTTTGGCTTAGACCCCCCAAAATTGGTGTTGGTCCCGCCAAAATGGGAGGCCCCCTACGTGCGTGGTCATTTTTAGGTGTCTTCTCGCCATTTCCGGTCGAAAGTGGAGTCATTTTACTCCTCCACCCCAAAAAAACACCCACTCGCCCGAAATCTTGACCCGTCAATTTGCCGGTGAGTGGGTTTCGTATTGTGAATTTGTGGGGAATTGTTCCATCGCGCACGTTAAAGTACCCCAAAATGTTATATGGGGGAATAAATGATTTTGGCCATCATTAACAAAAGAGCACCTAAAATTGGACTAAAAGGTTCCTTTTCGACCCAAATTTTTTTCTATCATTTTTGAGAATTGGCGAAGAAGAAGCACCGAAAATTGGCCGGAAAGCGCGACCCAAAAATTAGGTTTTTGGTCAAAATTCCCTTTAAATTGGAATAAAAACGTGCATTTTGTACGCAAAATTTTGTTTTTGTCTAACCTGACAACATGCATATGGCTTTTAAGCAGCCCAAAATTTTTTTTGCTGTCCCAATTTCCGGAAATTCGACGCCGCGCATACCCGCTAACTGTCGTACGTGATGTTGGGGGATCACTTAAGGCGTGTACCTAAACCAGGCAGGTTTTAAGGATGGGGGGGGGGGGGGTAATCCCTACCTAAAATTGGGCGTCCACTCCATCCCTTTATGGTCAGAACATTTTTCACCCTTCCCGCCAGTGTTTTTTTTGTTTGTACTCGGCAAAGATTTTTCCCGATGTACAAAGGCTTTTCGGGACCGTCTTTGTACATGTGCAAACATTTTTTGGAAGACAAAATTGCAAAAAAGGTCTGAAATTCGCAAAAATTCTCGGCACTTCGCGCCGAAACGAGTAGTTGCGTGTTCTATATATCTTTTATAATGGCAGAAATTGCATTTCAGAAGAAAAAATGTCAAATTTTTACGTTTCGCGCCGTTTCAAGACGATTCTTAGTGATTTTTGCACTTTGAGACCCAGGAATTAGCTAAATACACTACAGAAAGTCGAATAATTCTGTTTTTACCACACTAAAATCGCTATATGACCATATTATAGCACCCAAAACTTTGTGTGTACAAAATGTACAATGATTTTCGGGAAGACAAAAACTGTAAAAAGGTGTAAATTTCCCAAAAAATTTTCGGCAGTATGCGCCGAAATGAGTAATTGTTTGTCCTATTTATCTTTAAAATGGCAGAATTTGCGTTTAGAATGGAAAAATGTCAAATTTTTTGGCGCTTTGCGCCGTTTTGAGACAATTTTTAGTAATTTTTGGCGTCAGAAACTCAAAAATTAGCTGAAATACACTACCAAAGATCGAAAACCCTGTTTTACCACACTAAAATCGCTACTGTACTATATTATAGTGCACAAAAAAATTTTATGTATAAAATGTACAAAGACTTTTGAGGTATTTCAAAGATCTTTGTACACGTACAAAATGTATAAAGATCTTTATACATGTACAAACGGACCTTGTACAAAAAACAGTGCCTCCCGCCCCCGGTTTTTGGCAAAAACTTGCGTTTTTTGGCTATTTCTAGATTTTTTCGTCCATTTTGCCCAATATTCGAGTTTTTTCCACTACTCCCCTACACCTAAAATCAACTGGAAACTACGCCACTCAAAAGTTTTAGCCGCTACAGGTATGGGTTTGGGCGTACGCATGTATGACGGGGCTATATGGTTCGTCCACCCGAATTCGGTCGGTTGGCCCACCCATATTTCCGCCAGAGTCTGTGATTTTTAGCCCTCACCGTACTCGATTTTTGCCAAAAACGTGTTTTTTGGATTACTTTTATAGGTGGATTTTCGCTGTTTGTTTGGCAAAACTTGTAGGTCATTCACGCTGCTCTCCTAAAATCGGCCAGGCACCTAGCTGGCCGTCCTATTTTGGTAAGGACCAACATAAATTTTCTGGCGGACTACGCCCAAAAGGCCAAAAATAGTACAAAATAACGTTTAAAGTGTCCCGCTTTTCCGATTTTTCTGAATTTTTTCAGGGGGGGGTCCGAACTCCCCGTTTCCCCCAGAGATAACGTGCCTGAAATTGACCAACTATTTAAGTCTTCCTAAAATTCGGAGCTGTTACATTGCCTCGCTTAACCGATCGCAAAACCTTTTTCACCCTCATTTTTGGTTTTCAAGAAACTATCGCGAAAAAGCTGCTGTTTGAAGCTTTTTTAGTTACTCGGCCCACTAAAAGCGTCAAATTTTCGTCTCTCTCCTCCATTAATTCATTTTTTTTGACTGCGACACGTGTGCGATTTACTGAAATTTTTCGATGTTTTTCCGAAATATTTATTGTTTCTAATGTTCAAGAAAGAGAGCGTATGCTAGAAATGCCAAAAAAATGTATACCTGTGAACTTTGAAATTTTAAAATGCCTTTTTTGGCTCAAAGTGATAGATACGGACAGGCCCGTATCCAGGATTTTATTTCGGGGGGGCAGGCGAAAATTTTTGAGACCAGATATCTCGAGAACCATCAGGAGATAGGCGAAAATAAAGACAGTTTTGAACGTATCTCGGCGAGCTCTATACAACGGTGAAGAAAAATTTCAACAAAAAAATTAAAAAATTTTCACTTTATTCCATTTCGATATACAGCAAATTTATCATTCAAGCTGATTTCTCATCACCTAATCGGCGAATTATTTCTTATCTCTTGCCTTTGTACTTAATCATTGAGCTTTACAGAGAAAAACAATACGGATAATTAATAATTCGGCGCAAAGCGCCAAAAAATTGACATGCTCTGCATATCAACCTCAAATTTGAGCGGTTTTGAGCGGACTAGAAGACAAAAAAACATGTATAAACAATAGATACGGCGCGAAGCGCCTGAAAAATTTCATGTTTCCCATGTCATAACTCAAATTTGAGCTGTTTTGAGTGAGCTAGAAGGCAAAAACTATAACTAAACAATGAATCCGGCGCACAGCGCTAGAAAAAAATTGACATGCTCTCTATATCTAACTCTAGTTTGAGCGATTTTTAGCGGTTCAGAAGACAAAACTATACGTACACAATAAATCCGGCGTGAATCGCCGGAAAATTTTCAGTTTACTAGCTCAAAAGTACGCTAAAAACCTGTTTAGGCGCTGTTTCAGACGCACTTCGCCAATTTTTCATTTTTCCCTTCGGGGGACCCTTGAGAGGAACAAAAATTTTTCCTCATTCCGGGGGGGGGAAGGCCTACCCGCCCCCCTGCATACAGGCCTGTTCCCATGTCATAACTCAAATTTGAGCTGTTTTGAGTAAGCTAGAAGGCAACAACTATAGCTAAACAATGAATCCGGCGCAAAGCGTTAGAAAAAAATTGACATACTTTCTATGTCTAACTCTAGTTTGAGCGATTTTTATCGGTTCAGAAGACAAAACTATACGTAACAATAAATCCGGCGCGAAGCGCCGAAAATTTTGTGTTTTCTAGCTCAAAAGTATGCTAAAAACTTGTTTTGGCGGTGTTTCAGACCAACTTCGCCAATTTTTCATTTTTCCCTTTGGGGACCCTTGGGAAAAACAAAAATGTTTTCCCATTTCGGGGGGGGGCAGGCCCCCCCGCCCCCCCCCTGGATACGGGCCTGGATACGGATGAAAACATGTAATATTTACATATTCAAAGCAGAATAGCGACCGTGCTAAATATCCGGCGTCAGATTTTGGAATACAAAACATTTATCTGTTATTTTTTGAGATTTTCCTTGCTCGTGTAATAATAAGTTTACCTTTTTGGCACTGGTCGCCAGCAGGCACGTAGCTGTAAGGGGGTCGGGGGGCGGACCCCCCAAAATTCAGAAAAAAAAACGGAAAAAAAGTTTTTTTTCACACGTTATTTTGTGCAATTTCTGGCCTCTACCCCCCAGAATTGGTGTTGGTCCCCCAAAATAAGGGGGCCAGCTACGTGCCTGGTCGTCAGCAGACATGCACAGATTGGGAATTTTTTTGAGGGGAAATAGAATTTTTAAAGCGTTTTTTGGGCTCAAAAATGTCAGAAACATCGTTAAAATGAAAAAAATTGAATAAATTGAACAAAGTATAGTCCAAAAATGAGTGAATGGCGGGAAGCGCCGAAAATTTGGCACTTTTGAACTTTTGAAAAGTTTTTTTTTGTGGAAATTTGGAAATTTTCTAAAAATGGCATATGCAGGGGATGGGATGAAAACTTGTTTGGGAGCTGAAAAAAATAAATATCTTCTCTGGAGGGTGAAATTCCTAAGATTATTTATGCTTGTCTCGCTTGCGTACATAATTTTGAGGTTGTGGGGGAGAAGGAATTCTCTCCCAGGATAAGTTCCCCTCCAGTAAAAAATTTTTGTTCCCCCCAGAATTCCCGAATTCTCAAAAGTTTAAAAAAATTAACGAAAAGGTGCTGTTTTGAGTTTTGCTCAAATGTGTCAAATTTTCGATGCTTCGCGCCTTTTACTTATTTTTTGACTATTTTTGTTTAATTTGTTCGAATTTTTGTTTGCTTTTTCCTAGATCTTTATATGTTTTTATGCTGTGGAAGGACAACGCCGAAAAAACATATTCACAATTTTTAGCCTGAAAAGGCACTTTAAAATTTCAAAAGCTTCCCTAGAATTCCCTTGCTGTGCATGTCTGTACTGAAAACATTCTGCACAGGGGCGGATTTAGGGGTGGGCGGGGGGCGGCCGCCCCCATGTGGCCCGAAATAGTGCGCAAAATTGAGAATTTTTGTGCGATTTCGAGCGATTTTTAGCGATTTTCGGGTTAAAACAGCTAATTTTTCCGCCCAAGTCAGGGTTCCGCCCCCCCCTTAGGGAAATCCTGGATCCACCACTGATTATGCAATATTCAAACAATGTGGAATATTCGTAAATTTTATTGATTTATGCGCATTTAATTTTGACTAATTCAGAGCTACTACGGTAAATATTTAAAATGTACCGTAAAAAGTGGCCTTATGCACAAATAAATGCTTTACACTCGGTTCCACTGTTCAAAGAGGTATATTCGCTTAAGATATTTTCGATAAATTTTCTATTATATTTTAATTTTTTTCATCGAATTTCTCATCGCCTATGGCATTATACATTAAGAAATTACCGTGTCTACGATATTCAAACCCTATTGGCCTTCACTTTACACCATTATGTACTTCGCTATCTTAATGAAACCAATAGTGTTTATTTGTTCAAAAATGACACGGCAACGATAATAAGATAAGCACATCCCATAGGCCTCGGTTTTTGTCGAACCCTACTTTACACCTCTTTACAAAACAGTTATTGAAGTGATTTTTAATTAAGCTCTTTGCATCCACCGAAAATATGCGCATAACATTACAATGATGTAAAGCGGTTGGGACTTTACACAACCAAATAAACGTCTATCTCTATTGGATTACGATCTCAGAATACGGGTTTAAAATTTGTACCTTAAGCCAGGTTTATCCATTTTTAGTTTTAGATATGAACGTGTAGTCGGTGAGGGTGAAGAATATTAGGTTCTGATTTCTCAAGATATATTCATTTTTGTTTCTAGTGTAAAGTTTAAATAGCGTGCGATGGTGAATACTCTAAAGCGCGCTATCCAGCTTCCCGACTCCTTATCGCTCGATCATCGGCTGTACACGATTTAACTTTACAACTAATGGTTTAGTGTAAAGTTTAGTGTTTAATGGCTCGAAATAGTGGGCGGTGTTCCCTGGCAATTTTTAAGGCCGAGGGTAGGGGCCGGTAAACCACTCGAATTTGTGCCAAGAATTGGCTAAATTTAAAATGGCCGAAGGATGTAACTTTTTGCCAAAAATAAGGGGTACGAAATTTCCTAACTTCGGAGGTGGGGGTGGTGAGGGGGTGACCAACTTTGCATGAGTGATCTTTACCCTTCTATTACATTTTGAAGTGTAAAGAACTGGATGCTGCAAATTAACAGGATAGGTTCGGATTGATTTAGCGTCCTGTCGTTTCGTACGCTCGATCCTATCGTTTTATACATAAATTCATGTACGGGCGTCAAACTTTAAAATATTAATTTTAGTAATTTCGGAACCTTTTCTCCATTTTAATGACGTACATATTATTCATTACTTCTTTAAATATTATCTAATTAATTTTAATGTAATTGAATTTTTAATCTTTTCTAATTAAAATCATAGAAAGCCGCTTACCTTGCAATTAGTCAGGCTTGCATATTTTTATATGATCAGAGTTGCGTCCGCAGGCGGAAGATCGTGTAAACATCCAAATATTGCAGTTCTGGGTATAAAAAAAATTAGAAACTTACTAGAACTGAAATTGAAAGTAAATCGAAAATAGGATACGCGTTCCCAGTGGCGGAATCGGGATTTTCCTAAGGGGGTACCTCTAAGGGGGCTAAACTCTGACTTGGACGGAAAAATTAGCCGTTCTACCCCGAAAATCGCTAAAAATCGCCCAAAAATCCTTGATTTTGCGCACTATTTTGGACTGAAGAGGGGGCGGCTGCCCCCCGACCCCTTTAAATCCGGCCCTGCGCCTTCCATGATACAATAGTGGTGTATTTCAAAAGATAACGGATATAACGAAAGGTCGACAGTAGTGATGCTGGTTCGAAATTAATCCTTTAAAATCTCGCGATGATTATAAAGAAAAAACTTTAATTAACTTAACGAGAAATAAGAGATTTTGTTAAGAATTTTTTTCGTTTTACACCGATATGTACGACTACAAAATTATTCAATTTATATGTTTTGAATTCATTTCTTCATATTCATTTATGCATTTTATTCATCACTTTTTTTATAAATTTTACATGTCTGCTTAGACTGTTGATACGTATGCGTACTTCGCTATTTTACTGCAGCACACATGACGGGGGGGGGGGGCAGGCACGTAGCGTGGTGGGGGGGCTGGAGGTCCGGACCCCCCAAAAATTCAGAAAAAACCGGAAAAATCGGACTTTTTACACGTTATTTTGTGCTTTTTGGCTTAGTCCCCCAAAATTGGTGTTGGTCCCCACAAAATAGGAGGGCCAGCTACGTGCCTGCTGGGGGGGAGTCTGAGGGGTGTCCCTTCCTACGACAACTTTTGAAAGGCACCCCTTCCAGAACTTTTACCGTGTGCATGTACGACTTTGCTCTACATATTTTGTTATTACTATTTTCCGCCGCTTTTAGTGTGGAGCTTTGAACGCCTTTCTATTTTTGACCAAAAAATGTACAAAAAATGTTTTAAAATTGCATAAAAATGAAAGTTTTTGCTAAAATATGTGGATTTGTAGATATTTTATCATATTTCATTATTATATATTTCTTCTGCATTTTTTATCTACAATTATACTATATTTTACTCTTTTTATTAACTACTTCTATATTCTATTAGGCGTATGTTGATTTTTTGGCAATTTGTGGCCCGGCTTGGCTCGAGCGCAATTCTATGGCCGTTTTATCGCATTTGATGGATTTGGCGGCCAGTCCGGCCAAATCCTCGTCGAACGTTCAAAATTCGGATTGCTTGTTTATCCGAAATTGCGTTTGCTATATTATTCGTCGAACTTTTGGCCAATTTCTTAAAGAACAGGCCCAAATCGCTATTTGCCGAGATTTGGGACAAATTATTGCCGAAAATATGAATTCCATCGGTGATTCAATTTTTTGACAGTCGGGTAGCCCGGGAATTAAGCGATAACATTCTCAAGTGCCAAAATTTTTATTTTTGAATGATTTTCTCGGTTTAAAGTTATTTTTTCAGCTTTTTGTCAAATTTCCAACGAAAAGTAGTAAATTTTAAAATATCGCTCGATTTTGGCCAAAATTTAAATTTCCAGTCTTTTAACGTTTTTCGCGTTCCAAATTATTTTATTCAATTTTATGCGTTTGTATGCTGTAAAAATATTCAGAAATGTGGTTGCTAATTAAATGTACTTCTTTTCAACCTTTTTTTCACGAAAAACTAAGCATCTTTGGAATTTTCGGTCAATTTTTAAATCTTTTGCTCGCTTCCAAATTCCACTTGTCGCAGGCACGCTTCAAGATTTGTATAATATCACATCTATTGTATTTAATATTCAATGGTATATAACTGATGAAATATTGTATTTTAAATTTGATATTTATCCAATGACTTTCAGGCGCGGATTATGGGGGGGGCCGCCCGCCCCCATCGGCCCAAAATGGTGCGCAAAATAAAGGATTTTTTAGCGATTTTTAGCGATTTTCTGGTTAAAACGGCTAATTTTTCCGTCCAAGTCAGCATTAGGCCCCCCTAGGAGTACCGCCCCTCCCTTAGGAAAATCCTGGATCCGTTACTGTGTACTCCATAAACGAATTTAGGGATATGCTCGAGCGAACCCATGATTCTGAACGGAGGTAGCGGATCACATGAACTACTTAATTAGCAGCTTTTTTCAATTGAAAAAATTGTTAAAAATGCTTTAAAAAAACTAAACAAAATCTCATTTCGGCGCAAACTATCCGGGCGTGACCTAATTAATTTTTTTTTGCAGTTTGATCCATTTCCGAGCTATTTTTCGCCATTTTTTTGAACAAAATGGAGGCCTTTTAATCCTGTGAATGGCCCATTAATTCCGGGCCAAATTTTGCACGTCCGTAAACATTTAGTTTGTTGGTGTATTGTTATTGGAGTCGCGATTTAAAGACACAGGGCTGGTCCTCATCCATAAAATTTACAGTATTTTTGCTATTTCTTTTGCTTTTTCAATAGAAAATTTTTTTAAATTAATTTTGTTTTGTTTTGGATAAAAAAATGAAAAGTTAAAAAAATTTTTAGTAATTTTTTAGTTATTTTTTATTTTTTTATTTTTTATTATTTTTTATTTCTTTTGCTTTTAAACATTTTTTGCCTTTTTTGGACAAGAGAATACAATGAGAAAATATGAAAGTTCAGTGCAAAATGATATATATTATGGAAGATTGCATTATAATATATTCAGAAAATCGTGAAGAATGTCATAGTTTTTCTCGAAAAATGGAGAATTACTTCGCCCTGCGCCTAAAGTTCTGGGACAAAGTGCCAATTTCTCTTAAATCCGAGTTTCTAGTCGATTTTTCGCTTTTGTAATAAAAGCTTGTATTTTCATCAGTTTTACCTTTAATTTTACTGTAGTTTTTGCTTACTTTTTCCTTTTTGCCTTTCGGTGGTATATTTATGCTCGAACAAAACCCCTGCGTGTTTGTCCCTTCTATATTTCTTTGAACTTCTAATTTCTCAGCGGCGTTTTAGCTGCATCTTCTTATTTTGAGCTGAGAATTTTTAATTTTTAAAATTCTTCTGAGCTTTTAAAATATTCGCTTTAAACGTGATAAATCCTTATTTTTGAATTAAAATAAAATGCTAAATCTGTGATAACATGCTTAACCGTATATGTTATAAAGAAAAAGGATTGAAAATCCCCTCCCGCATCCCACAAAGCATACATGTAACAGGACGGCATTGGGGATCCCCCACCTAAATTTGGTCGTCCACCATCCGCCGAAGCTAGATTTTTGATCCCCTCCTCCCGGATTTTGGAAAAAATTGAATTTTTCGGCCGTTTTTAGGCGTTTTTTTTGCCAGTTTTGGCCAAAAAGTTTGAGGTCATTTATGTACCCCCTAAAAATTACTGGTGACTCCCACCAAAGTTTCGAGCCGTTACACGTATGCCACAAGGGTCCAGACGTACCCCTCCCCCGATTCTTGGCAAAATTTGATGTTTCGGGGCCTTTTTTGTTGGGGTTATGCCATTTTTGGCCAAACATAGATGTTAACTCGCATTAGCTTCATAGGTACTAGTAAACTTGCAGGGTCTCAAAACTTTGGTGGGATGTCGTTGGCCATTTCAAGTTGAGGGGGGGGGTTTAACAATCATTTCAATTTTTGGCAAAACGGATGAAAGACACCTACCTATGGTCAAGAACGCAATTTTTCTCCAGAAATCAGCTGTCAACATTTTTTTGACTGGGGGGGGGTTGTGAGAGGACGATCAACTTTGGTCGGCTTTGTTTAATCGCAACTTCGTCATAAATGCGATTAAAACGGTCAATTAATTTATGAATGTTAAAGGGTCGCATTTTTTCTATGTGTCAATGACTAATATCGTTTATTGTGAGCGTGATAGCTGGCCCTCCTATTTTGGGGGGACCAACACCAATTTGGGGGGTCTAAGCCAAAAAGATTACAAAATAATGTGTAAAAAGTCATATTTTTCCGTTTTTTTCTGAATTTGGGGGGGGGGTTCCGGACCCCCCTTTCCCTCACAGTTAGCAATTAAGATGTTGCGCTAATAATTGTGATCATTTAAATGCGCTGAGTCAGGATCAGAAGCAGCGGCGGATCTAGGATTTTAGGGGGTGGAACCCCAACTTTAAAAAAGCCAAAAATAGGTCCAAAAATTTTGCTCTTCAGGTACGTAATATCGATTTTTCGGCGTTCTACATTGCCTACTTTTGTTTAAAATCGCTTTAGGCGCCACATTTTTTTCGAAAAATTTTAAAATTTTCAACAATTTCATGCCAAAAATTATTAAATTTCCTTGGCTTTAGCGAAAATCCGGCGGAAAAATTTGCGAAAATTAGGCCGAAGGACGTTTAGAAGCTTGATTTACTGCTCGGTTTCCTTTATTTATGACATTTGACGCCTGACGTCGAAAATTCTTGCTGAAATAGCCGTTTCCGCTCTCTTAATTGATCTGGAAGCTATTACATATGCAAAAAATGGCTTACAGATCGGAATGAAAAGTACATAAATGTCATTAAGCGTATCATCCTGCGCGAAGCGCCTGAAAATTTTGAGAAAGTATGATTTCTGACGGCCAAAAATCATTGCCGATTTCATAATATTCTTTATCTCGCCATATTTTTCGCCAATTGTTTTTATTTTTATTTTTTATTTTTTATTTTCCATATTTAAATTTTTTTATTTTATTTTTATATATTTTTTTCAATATTTTTTATTTTTTATTTTTTTTATTTTTTATTTTTTTATCATTTTTATTTTTTATATTTGTATATTTTTCATTATTTTTTCCCCTGAAATCCGCCGCTGATCAGAAGCATCTTTTTAACATACTTCTCGAAAAGTTTTTATGTTATTCTCCCACTTTTTAATTTATTAATTTGAAGCCTTTATAGGACGAGAACCCTTTAATTAATCCATTTTTCGCGCTTATGGTACTAAGTAGTACTGCAGAAAGTACTATTAATGATCTTAGTGCCACATATAAGGTTGGCGTACATTGTTTACACAACATGTTGCCCCGGCCCTGGTGCCTAAGCACCCCCTGCTATAAAGTCTAATCCCGGAAATTCCTCCTTTGGACTTGCGATAGGCCCCCCTAAGAAAAAAACCTCCCGCTCCAATAAGTCGGAAGAGTAAAGTTTAAAAAAAGGCCGCTCGAAACCTCAGGAATTAATAATTTTCATTATTCACGCTTTCAATGAAGTCTTAGTCAAAATGCACGAAAAAGTTTCGCTCAAATATCGCAAACTTTAAAAAGTTTTAAAAAATGACGAAATCAGGTGGATTTATACATATATTACTCATAAATTATGAAAAGCTACAGCTTAAAACTTTTCAGAGAATAACTTTTATGTATTCTTCATATTTTGGCTAAGTTTTATGTTTTTTTTTTCATTTTTCGGGCAAGTTTTACGTTTTTTTCATATTTTGGCTAAGTTTAATGTTTTTTCATATTTTGGCTAAGTTTTATGTTTTTTTTCATATTTTGGCTAAGTTTTACGTTTTTTGACTATAAATTGGTTTAGGTGTAGAAAATCAAAATATTGAATACTTACGTGGTCCACCCTGTATGTCTACGTAGATTTGGTACCATAAATATGTTTTGAAGTCGTAAGGTTCTTGCTAGTTTTTAGACTTATAATTTCTGTAAAATCTCCTGAAATACTTATTGGTCGCTAAATCAAAATGTAAAATTAATATTCATATGATCGTTAAATCAACTTTCTTCATAGAGTTAGTGCTACGATAATTACATTTTGTTTTTTTGTTTTCGTCATATATTTCTTTTTGAATTTCTTCACGATAAATGTAAACAACTATTTAGATTGCTTATTTCTATTTATTTTCCACGTACCGTTGTGGTACATATGTGTATATATGTACATTGATCAAATTATTTGCGAATACTTTATTTTCTACAATTTTTTGGCATTTCAATAAATGATCCTGGGTGGGTGTTGGGGGTTTTCACCATACATGCACAGTATGGGAATTCTGGGGGAGAGGGTGAAAACCTAAAGTGCCTTTTCTGGGCCCAAAAATGGCCGGTACGCGTTAAAAAACATCGTTTTTTGGCGTTTCTGACGATACTCTATTTTTCTAGAGCATGAAATCATGGAAAAAATTTCGAAAAAAGTCGAATAAATTCACCAATATATCGCTTAAAACATGAATATATGGCGCGAAGCGCCGAAAATTTGGCGATTTTGAGCAAATAGATAGCCAAAAACCCTTAAAAAGACACTTTTTCTATCAATTTTCAAGTAAGTTTAGGAAACTTTTGAAAAATCGCCAATTCTGGGGGGTGAAAAATTTTTTGCGGGGTGAAAAATGATTCTGCGGGGGGTGAAACCCTCCCCAACCCCCAAGATCATGCATGGTTTTCACCCCCCTTGAAAAATTCCCTCTTCCCTCAGGAATTACTCTGGCAGAAGCCGGTGGATTTTACGTGAACATGAACAAAATGATATCTCAACTATTTTTGTATATGTACATATGCGCATTTGTAGCTGCATTATTCTTACTTAACCCACTTAAACAAATTCTCGCACACAAAGTATAGCCAGGCACGTATCTCTAGAGGATGGATGGGAGGGGGTTTCGGACCCCCTCTTCCCGAAATTCAGAAAAATAGGACTTGTTAAACGTTATTTTGTGCTATTTTTGGCCTTTTTGGGCTTAGTCCCCCAAAATTGGTGTTGGTCCCTCCCCCGAAATAGGACGGCCAGCTACGTGCCTGAGTATAGCACTATTTTGGCACCGACAGAAAAAAACGGCACCGGTGCACCTCTACTACATACTTATGACGGAATTGATTTTAAATCGGAATTTGAGTTGGAAATTGAGAAATTCGATTGAAATTAATTTAAACTAAAGTAAATTACGAATCCGGTAAGAAGTTGAGGGTAAAAACGGGCTGATTTTTCGTGTTTCCTTCCTGAAATTTTTGACCTTAAAAAACTGGATTCGTGTCGAAATCAACGTTTCTACATCTTTTGTTTTAAAAAACATTCAAATCGTTGAGTTTTCTTTACAAAGTTTATACGAATTAGAGGGAAGGTGGGATGGCAATTCAACTTTTTTCTCGCGAACTATCGGACAACTTATATATTTGATCATAACAATAGCTGAAAAACCTGAAATTGCTTAATTTCCACGATTTTTCTGTTTTTGCGAAGGTCTGGATTTAATCTACATAATCGATTCATTTATTAATTATTAATTGCTTAATTTTTAATTTATTTTTGATAATGAGGCATGCTCAGCTGCCGATTGAATCAGTCGTTAAGCATTTGCTTCGCGTATAGCTGGTTGATGTAGTAGTAAAACTTGAGCCGATTTCTTATAATTTTCCAAAAAAATATAATTTAAAAAATATAATTAAAAAATATAATTAAAAAAATTTAATTAATTAATTATTTTCTATAAATTTAAATCAAATGTAATATTACAGATGTAAGCATTGATTCCAGTTTGTCCCGTTCACTTACGTACGAACACGCTGCCGGTCAGCAAATCATCGTTGTTGCCCTGCTGGAAATGTCTCACTTGATTAGAATAGTGGGCGGTGCCATCTCTAGCATATTCCTAGAAGCGTCAGGTCAGATTATTGATTTTTGAGTCATGATCTGTGGGGTGGGGTGCATATATGCGCAAAATGGGAACTCAGGGGAGGGGGGGGTGGAAATTTTAAAGTGCCTTTTTTCGGTCTTAAAATGGTAGGTACGCGGCAAAAACATCGTTTTAGGAGTTTCTGACGATGATCTATCTTTCTAGGGAACAAAAACATAAAAAAATTTCGAAAAAAATCATTAAAGTTATAAAAATCGAACAAAATATAGTCAAAACATGGGTAAAATTTGACACTTTTGAGCAAATCGGTAGCTAAAAACGCTTAGAAAAGCACCTTTTGTACAAATTTCTAGAAAATTTTTTCGAAACTTAAAAAATCGTGAATTCTAGGTAGGGAAGTGGAAAAATTTCTGCAGGGGGTGAAAATTTTTCTGGATGAGCCCCCATTACCCCCGAACTATCCCGCCTCCCAAAATTATGATTATATAGTGGGGAGTTTCACCCTAACGTCGCACGAAATTTTTCAACTACCCCGGAATTCGCGATTTGCAAGAAAATTCTTTAAAAAAAAATCGTGGAAATGCTGCTGGTTTAAGCATTTTTAGTTAACAGTTTGCTCAAAGTTTTCAAATTTTAGACACTTGCTGCATTGTGCTTAAATTAATCGAATTTTTCCAATTTTTTTTCTGGGTTTTTTAAACTTTTTTTTGAAAACGCCGAAAAATTATGCTATTGATGCGTACTTACCTGTCTGATTCCAGAAAAGTCTTTTTAGAGTTTTACCCCAGGATTCCCGATGCTATTGTATATCTAGGTTTCTCTTTTTTTGAGGAAGTTTTTTCTTTTTCCTTCGTTTCCTGATTTTTGTCCTATCGATTTGTTGACCTTTGCAAATCTGCTAATTTTTTTCAATAAAAATTGTATTTATTTACACTTTTTATGAAAAATTATATTTATTCACACTTTACGACAGAAGATTAAAATTTTTAAAAGCGAAGATTTTGAAATCGTTTTTCTTCTATAATTTAAAAATTTTAAGCTTTTTTTCAAGAGTTATTAATTAGTGTATTTTTCTGATTATTAGTACATTTTTCAAATACATTTATAATACTGGTTAACATTTCGTACGCGTGATCGCTTTAAATCAGTTAATAGAAGTGAACAACAACAAGACAATATATGAGTGGACCTCGAATGAGAACTTTCGTGATTATTAAATAAAATTATGCCAATAAAGGACGCATTTATATATTGAGTTTGAAACATTTTATTTCATGGGCTAGCCACGGTGTCATGTAATAAATTGTTTGCTGCTTATTTTTGTCAAATTTAAAGTGTACATATGTTGGCGACGAAGTTTTCACGCTAAATGGCTTTGTACGTAAAAGATAGGGGTTTTCCGGGGACCCGGACCTGAGTGGTCGAGTACACGACCCAAAGTTTGGACTTTAACCTGGAGCTGGCTCGCGGCTGTCGAAAAATTTGGACCCGGACTCGCGCCTGAGGTTGATCCAAAATTTTGGACCCGGACCTGGACTGAAGGCTGTCGAAAATTTTGGACTCGGATCCGGACCCGAGGTTGTTCAAAATTTTGTACCCTGACCCGGACTTGAGGCTATCGAAAACTGTGGACCCGGACCCAAACCCTAGGTTATCCTAATGTTTGTACCCGGACGTGGTCCCAGACTTGAGGCTGTTCAAAACTTTGGACCCTGACCTGAGGTTGTCCAAAACTCTGGACCTGGTCCCGGACTCGAGGCTGTCCAAAAGTTTGGACCCGGACCCAGAACCAGGTTGTCTGAAATTTTGGACCCGGACCCGGAACAAGGTTGTCTATAATTTTGGACCCGGATGGGGACCCGACCTCAAGATGTATCGGGTCCGGGTCCCACCTACAATTTCCTTGTCATTCCCCATAATTCGCGATTTTCTTAATCATTCATAAAATTATGCTGTTTTTAGCGTTTTTAGCTTTGAACTAGCCTAAGAGTGTCAAATTCTAGGCGCTTGGCGCCAAATGACACGCAGGGGCGGATTTAATGGGAGCAGGGGTTGGCTGCCCTCCACATAAATATTTGGCGAGACAAGGAATGTATATGTACAGTTCTCGCCACGAAATTTGAACAATAAAGAGACGATTGAGTTCGCTTAGGAATGCTTTTTCTCGACCTAAATTAGGTAAAACTATTAAGGTAAGGTAAGTTAAGGTAAAATCCCCGTAAGCGCGAAGTTACTTAATTCACCTCTGCTGCGGGTGCGGATGCCTATCCTCCGATACACAGCCCTAGGCCAGCGCGTCTGAAATTTGACCGAGTCGGGGTCACGGGGCCATAGGTGGGCAGCACCAAAATTCTGGGGGGGGAGGGGTGAAAAATGGTCTTAAAAGTGGGCGTATGGCGAAAAAACATCATTTTTCGACGTTTCTCATCGAGCACTATCCAATGGCATCAAAATATCGCTAAAAAAGCAAAAAAAAATTTCAAAATTTGAATTCTTGGGGGGGGGTATTTTGATTTTTGGGGGGGTATTTCAACTTTTGGGGGATGCATACCCCCCAAACCCCCACGCCCATGTGTACACGGGGCCATTGTGACTACACCGAAACGCTGTTTACCATCGCTACTGGCTGGGTTGGCCATTAGCCGGCTATCTGAGAAAGAAACGACTCAGTCGGAGTCGAACCCGGATCGATAGATTCAGAGGCAGGGGCGGTTGCCACTGAGCTACCGAGGCTCGGTAAAGTATAGCAAATGGGTGGTATGGAAAACTTAATGACTTGTGTTAGCAGCGTGTAATAAATATAAGTAAAAAATTTACAATTAATAGGCTTTAGCTAAAGGTGATTAAAAAAATTAAATTAAAATATACAATCACTTTCCATGACACAGTGAAGCCCAGCTTTTATGTGATTGACCTCAAAATACCCATTTTGTTAGAGTTCTATATCTAAATTATGTTATAACTTATAAAATAATTAAATTTTTAAATAAAAAATTAAATTTGTCGCAATTAATTTAGCTAATTTTTCAGGGATTATAGAACCGGTATTTGCGGTGCTCCTTCACCCCTGCTTGCCATGTCGCGTAGCTTGCGCCTGGTGTCTGCGCTGCTTGGCTTTGGCCGTTCCATCCCTGCTCACCCCGTTGATAGACCGTTGTGTAAACAGGTGCCCGCTTTTTAGTGTACAGCTTAAATGGTTTACACTTCGTACTTTAAACCATTTTATAATCATGTTTTTATCCATTGTCACATAAGTTATCGACTAAATTGGCATCGCGATGATCATATGTGCTGTATATACGATTGCACTTACACTGCACTCAATGAGGCTCATTTTCGATAATGGAACGAGTTTTTGAAAGGATTTCAGCTAGCCTAGTCGTGTAAAATTAAAAATTTTAAAGAGTTTTAGGCCAAATACGGAATTAGCATATGGTATAAGTTGTAGACTCAGTCTAAGAAGAGCAGGGTTGCAGCTTAACGCGGGCAGCACATTGAAAACGAGTTTACACCAGGGCTTTACACTGTCAATTACAAGCATATATCGAGGGCGTGCCAAAAAGGACTAACTGCATTTTTTCAGGATCGGGTTCTCAGACGGCTTCATGTGCTGCACGGGTACATCTTAAGTGCTGAAGGAGTCTATTTGTGATAATCAATAGACGTGGTCAAGATAATATTAATTTTCGCAGATAGGCCTTTATAGCACTTTTAGATGCACCCCAAATGCATATGGCACCGTCCGAGAACCTGATTTTTAAAATTGCAGATAGTCCTTTTTTGCACTAAGCCCTCGATATATATACCTATTTAGTCTATTTTAATACTATTTAAAGATCGATGTAGATATCAAATTTTATTTGTTTACAGCGGTTTTTTACTTTAATGCAGACTTGAGCATCAAAAAACGTCTTATGACGCGATATGCGGATACACGCTGAGCTTATCGTCGCTACTCTGCTCGGTTCCTCATTCCACACTTGGCATTCCCAGCAATAAATGGAAGGTAAATGAGTAAATCATCGCTTTCATGAGCGATTCATTGCAACTGTGTAAACACACATAGTTCGAACTTTAACGAATTTATCTATTCTAAATTTGTTTGTTGCTTTTTTGCTTATAATTTTACAAAAGGATAATAAACAGGAAAATAAACTCAGATTTCGATTAATTATTCAAAAAATGTTGCGACAAATTAAATTATTTTCGTCACAGATTTCGGCAATGCTCTGCTTGATCATTTTATGATTTATTTGGCGTGTTTTTGTTCACCATTGTCTTGCTTTTTTATCATTTTTTATATTTTGCTTATTTGTCTTCAAGCTACATAGTAGCCTTAAAAACCGTTGCATTAAAAACGTCGTATCTCGGCCTGTATTAACGAGAACGTGAAACACAAAAGGGAAGGTCGTACTCAGATGCTGAATTATACGCATTTAAAGATGTCCCAACAGTCTTTGCACATTTTGTACATGCGAATTATTGGGTAATGAAAATGTTTTAATCGGGATTTGATTGTGGTAAAGCAGAGTTTTTTGACTGTTGGTAGTGTATTTTAGCCTCTATCTGTGTTTTGACGCCAAAAATACTAAATATTTTTGCGCCGAAAATTTTAGGGAATTTAAGGCTTTCACAGTTTTTGTTTCGTCAGAATAATTTCAAAAAATAATTAAAAAGTTTTGTAAATTTTCCATTCACCCCCAAATTATATGAATTGCCGTGTAAGTGTATAATTTGTATATGTCATATCAACCTGTATCCTTCTCTCAATTTATGCAACACTTATATCTGGTGCTGCAAGCGCTTGACATTTCTAGAATTTTCTGTCTATTATCAATTTACGGATAATTATTGGCTAGACATTTTCAAGATATGAATGATGATCATACATGCTCCTGGATGGTTTGTGTAGGGTTTCCCTCCCCGAGAACAATTTTCAAACTCTACCCCCTCGCGAAATTTTTTCACCCCATCCGCCAGGATTCGCGGTTTTTCGAAAGTTTCCACAGTTTCCTAAAAATTTGTACGAAAGGTGCTCTTTGGAGCGTTTTAGCTATCTATTTGCTCAGAAGTTTCAAATTTTCGGCGTTTCGTACTATATGCTCAGGTTCTGACTATATTTTGTTCAATTTGTTCGATGTTTAAATTTTTTCAAAATTTTGTATATTTTTATCTTGTCAAAAACGCTGAAAAACAATTTTTTGACGCGTGCCCACCATCATTAGGCAAAAAAAGGCATCCCTAAGTTTCATCATCCACCCCTCCCCTAGAATTCTCATGCAGTGCATGTCTGGTGATGATGCTGACAGTGACGGGTGATCAGAGGGGTGTGGCAGGAGGGGGTGTCGTCCCCTGCCATCTAAGAAAATGGCTGGATCCATACATGCACAGCATGGAAATTCTGGCGGGGTATGAAATTATGAAGTGCATTTTTGGGTCGAAAATGGTAAGTAAGCGTCAAAAACATCGTTTTTCAGTATTTCATGATGATGCTCTATCCTTCTGGAGCATAAAAACTGGTATAATTTCGAAAAATCAGAAAAAGTCGAACAAATTGAACAATATATTGTCAAAACATAAATATAATGTCACGAAGCGCTGAAAATTTGACACTTTTGAGCAAATAGATAGTTAAAAACGCTTTAAAAAAGCACCTTTCTACTACATTTTAGAAAATTGTAGGAAGTTTCGAAAAATCGCTAATTCTGGGGGATGAGAATATTTTTGTGGGGTGGGGAAATTTTCCTTGTATTTTCTGCTTTGTATTTTCTAATTTTTATATTTTTTCAATGTTTGTATTACATTTTTATTTTTAGCTACTTTCTGCGGTTGCCGAGGAATTTCTCAGGACCGCATCCCAAGCTTCGCGTTTGACGTTGGTAAAAACACAGGGCGCTTGGCTTTTATACGCCTCGTTAATGAATTTTGGTAAATTAAATCGAATAATTCACTTCGATTTACTTATTAATTCAGTTTATGTAAAATTAATTTGATTATAATTAAATTTCGTAGAAAAAATGTTATAAAGTTTATATTTCTCTGGTATTTTGAATTAAAGCGTCCGTTTAATGAAAAACCGTCATCGTTTTGCTTCTTATATACAGTGCTAGCCATGAGACATGACGCACTATAATCATCAGATTTAAATTAGATGATGCGTCGCGAACGCCGCGTTTCGTCTATAATGCGCTATCATCTCTTTTTTATTATTGTAGGATATTTATCTGTATCATGCCGTTAATCTGGCGATGCGGACAGCGCAATTTAGCTATTAATAGCGCCAACAAGAAGGAAGCGCGCACGTGAATGCCGGAAGCGCGCACGTGAATGCCATTCTATATTCAGGCGAGTGCGCGCATGTGAATGCCGTTCTATATTCAGGCACGTGCGCGCTTCCGGCATTCACGTGCGCGCTTCCTTCTTGTTGGCGCTATTAATAGCTAAATTGCGCCGTCGGCATCGCCAGATTTACAGCATGATACAGATAAATATCCTATAATCATAAAAAGAGATGATAGCGAATTATAGACGAAACGCGGCACTCGCGACGCATCATCTAATATAAATTTGACGATTATAGTGCGTCATGTTCCATGGCGAACACTGTAGTATAAAATTATTTGGTATTTACTCGAATTATCATCATGCCTTTTTTCGTTAATGCTTGCATATATGTATTGCGGATCTATATTTAGGACCGATTATTCGTCCCAAATCGCTCAGTAATTCTACTACTGAGTTGCTTACTTTACACATTAAACTTAATTATATAATAATACAGAAACGCTATGATAAGAAATGAAAAAAATCGAGAATGTAATTTAAAAAACAAGAAATAAAAATTGTAAGATAAATCATACAACAAGAATATAAATAATATGAAAATGTAAATAAAAAGGTATATCGTCATCCAAATTGTTATAGGCAGATGTGTATCGTTCATTATTTTATGATTTTTATTTAATTT
Organism: Mermis nigrescens; assembly: GCA_036768485.1. NCBI lineage: Eukaryota > Metazoa > Nematoda > Enoplea > Mermithida > Mermithidae > Mermis > Mermis nigrescens. Next base: position 161,511 of record JAVLUZ010000790.1, read on the forward strand.
TTATATTTTGCTTGATCGCTGTTTTTTTATATAGTTTTTGTGTTTTGCGTTCTGCATTCGGGATTTTTAGTCTCTTAATTTTCCATTATATTTTTACTTAATTTTTATTTGTTTTACATTTTATGACATTATTAAAATGATTTAATCGGTAAATTTCTTTACGATTTTTATTTTCATTTTTTCGTTTCGTATTTCATGCGCTGGTTTTGAATTTTTTCGAATTATTAATGTTTTACTGCTTAAATCGATATATTTGATTTCAGGACCGTCGGTAGTGAAGAATTTATTGCCAAAATTACTGTTGTTGTGGAAAAGCTCGTTTCCTCGTTCAACAAAAGACGCCGACGCCGAAAAGCAAAGGGGCGATTATTTCACTTGGCAAGTGACCCTGGAATCCAGGATTGGAGCATTGGCTAGTAATTAGCTAATTTGTTTAATTAATTAATTAATTAATTAATTAATTGGTTTTTAATTGGCTATTATTTGTGCCTCCTCATCCATTCGTTTCATCGGGTTTTGAAATCATATCCTTCTTACTGTAACTTTTTTCGTGGTGTTTACACTTCGATCCCTCTCATTATAGCTTCTTTTTTCATCGATTTTGACCGATTTATTATTTAATTTTTATTTTTTATTTATCATTTATTTTCGTTTTTTCTCTTGTTTATTATTTTATCTTTATTTTTTAAATTCATTTTACCTTATTCTATGATTTAATTTTATCTTCGGATAGTAAGTCATACTGTAGCATTACACTTGTTTTCATGTGATAACCCTGTTTTTAAATTTATTTTGATTGATCGCGTCTCTCAGTCGTTTGATTAATGGGAATTTGTGTCGTACTGTAGTTTTATGCAAATTTGCCCTCTCTTCAAGCGATGCAATATTTTCTGAGCAACTGCGGCGAATTGGCGTCAGAGGAGGTGCTGCGCCGATTGATAAATTTACTAGAGCCCTCCCTCGTTACGCTCGGATAGTAAGTCATACTGTAGCATTACACTTGTTTTCATGTGATTAGCCGTTGTAAAGTATTTTATTATTAAAATTCGGAATGGTGTAAAGAATGCTAAGCGCTTATTTTCGAAATTTGTTTAAATTATGCTCTTGCAACTGATATACATATCCAGGCGTACTGTACCATTAAACATCTGCTCGTGTAATACGCCGTTTGACTATTAAACTGCACTGGTGTAAAGTTTGAGAATGAAATCTGAAATAATTGTATATTTTAAGATAAAATTATGATTTATTAAAAAAATTGATTTAAACTAAAATATGGAATTGAAATTAAACAGGATGAAATTAAAATTTGTGAAAAGAATTGAACAAAATTTCGATTGAGGCAAAGATTTGCTCAGATACTTTCAAAGTTTTTGAAAAATTTGGAGAAAATTTGCGAAAATTTTATGAAAATTGGCATCAAAAACACGAAAAATGAAAAATTGCGCGAAAATGTGACACTTTTGATCGAGTATATCGCTTAAAGATTTAAAACAGCGCCTTTTCTTTGCAATTTTCAAGTAATCGCTAATTCAGGGGGCGTGAAAAAAGTTTATGGGGTTGGGGACTAAGCCCTACCGAACCACCTGACCTGGGTTTTATTTAGGGGGCGGGGGCTGCCGCCCACCCCCACCTCCTTGATCGGGGAAAAGTTTTGAAAGTTAAGAAAATGTACGGGAAGATTGAAAAATCGCATGCCTTTGTCGCAAAATCCTCAAATTTTCGGCGTCGCCAGATGTTAAGTATTTTCCAAAATTTTGACCCAAGCGCGACCGAAAAATGACACTTTTTATAGCCTTTTGAGTCAGAGAAGAATTTTATCATAAAAAATTTGAATTTTATTGCGTCGAAAGATGTTGTTTTTGCGAGCTACCCCGGCGAATACCCCGGCGAATTTCCGAGATATAGACCAATTTATGTTGGGTCCGCCCCTCTCCCACCCCCCTTGGCCAAATCCTGCATACGGGCCCGTGTATGACAACCACATATTGTCTAAGTATTGGACCGGAGAAGCAGTAGTTACCTGTCCCTGGGTAATTCATCGGTGGAAAGTGGGAAAAAAACGTGCAAACTGAAGAGAAGAATTTAGCTTTCAAACGGATATGGCATTTCTCACCGTATCGTGATTCTCTTCGGTTATATTCTATACATCCAGTGTAAAGCAAATTGTTTTTTTTAGGTTTTGACTATGTTTCGCAGTAGTTGATGAACAGTTTTTAAGTTTTTAAACTAAACTTGAATTATTAATGGTAATTTTGAATTTTTTTGGATAGGATCCGTACTGTAACAGTGAAGCTAAATTCAAAAATTATGCCAATGAAAAATATATATTAGGAGTGAGCTTTTACTGAAAATAAAAGACTGTTTTTGTAAACTCTAGCATTGATGACGAGTCTAGTGCATTTAGTGCGTACAAGATTACTTTCATAATGATTGTAATTGAATTAGTCGATTTAATTTAATTAAGACAATTTTCGCATAACTAAGCACATATAATGTAATTATTGAAAGATGCATAAATATAAACTGTATGTTTTAAATCTCGGCGTTTCGGACGATGCAATTTCTTTCTAGGCGATAGAAGCAAGAAATTGAATAAAATTGAACAAAATATAGTGAAAAAATGCTTAAAAGTTGAAAATATTTACTGTTCTTCAGGAAAATCGGAAGTTCCGGTAGTGAGCTGAAAAATTCTTAACATTCGCCAAGAAAATGTATACTATGCGGGGCGTAATCAACCGGAGGCCGGGGGAGGCGCGCCCCCTCCCCCAAAATGAAAAAATATTTTTATTTTCAACCAGGGTCTCCTAAAGGAATAAATTAAATATTCTCAAAATCTACTAAAACAGCCAAAATGCGTTTTTAGCATACTTTGAGCTTCTTAACTCAGCATTTTCCGGCGCTTCGCGTCGGATTCCCAACTTTCTATCTTATTTCTTACCGTAGAAGCCCAATATTCTTTTTGGACTCGGAAACATACCGCGTGAGTACATAAATGAATTAAAGTTATTTTGCTGAGTATTCAAAGGATATATAGCTATTTCCCTGACTTTAAAGAATGGAAATGGCTGTCCTTTAGCCCAGAAGATGCTAGCTATGTTTGTGTGTTCAAAAAGGTTATATTCACCATGAATGCTCGAATTGTTTTTGTTGTAGAACAGTTTTTTTTACAAAGCAAGGCTTTTTTTTACAAGTTTCTGATTTTAAGCCATCCCTGAAAGTTTGACCTTGCACGCCTATGGGGGTAAGAATCTATGATTCTTGGGAGGGTGTGATGACCAGGTTTTATATAGGTATTCGCCCCTCTCCCATTCCCGTAATTATGCTTATGATCGGAGCTATACGTATAAGTTTTGGACAGGGATATTCATTCATAGATCAGCTGTCTCAGCATGCTTTGAGAATTTTTGTCCTATTTTTCGTAAGCGATAACTTGCTGTTTTAGTTTTCTAGTTTCTAATCTAAAGACATAGTCGGGCGAAGCATTCAGTCCAGAATTTTAATTTTTTTTATTTTCATTTTTTTCAATATTAAGTTTTCATTCCATCTAAGTCATAGTCCTTTGCTTGTAGATTGAAACAATGTTTTTTGTCGCATGTTAAGTATCTTCGTGAAGTGTTTTTATGGCCTTCGGGGTTTTTTTGCAACAATTATTATTTTCTATTCTTGTAATTTTTTCTTGTTTTCTTATTATACAATTGAAATATAGTGTATTTCGATAAGTTTATTATTTCTGATACCTATTTTTCTGTTTATTCCATATTAAGTCCATATCTGTGTGCGATTACGACTTAATTTGTCAATGAAGTTGGCCAAAATTTAATGTTTATTTTTCATTTCATAAATAAATGAAGTATTTTTAATAAATGAAATCTTTTTATTCTAAAAGTAAATTGCTTTAGTTTGCCCCAAATTTGTAAACAATTGGGCAGCGGATTGAAAAGTTCGGCGTCGTTAATGCGGCTGCGCTTTTATTTGACCATGCAACAAATAAATCCGAAGTTTTTTGAAAGTATTTCATTAATTTTTCGTGGTTGGTGTTTTTATCGATTTTTTACCTTTTATTTATTTCTTTTGTTATACAGTGCTCGCCATGAAATATGACGCACTATAATCGTCAGATTTATATTAGATGATGTGTCGCAAGCGCCGCGTTTCGTCTATAATTCGCTATCATCTCTTTTTATTATTTTAGGATATTTATCTGTATGATGCCGTTAATCTGGCGATGCGGACGGCGCAATTTAGCTATTAATAGCGCCAACAAGAAGGAAGCGCGCATGTGAATGCCGGAAGCGCGCACGTGCCTGAATTATAGAACGGCTTATCACGTGCGCGCACTCGCCTGAATATAGAATGGCATTCACGTGCGCGCGTCCGGCATTCACGTGCGTGCTTCCCTCTTGTTGGCGCTATCTGATGATTATAGTGCGTCAGGTTTCATGGCGATCACTGTATGTATGCACGTGGTATTAAGGCCGTGTCTTGGGGGACTGGCAAAATGGTGGCGGCCGCTCTTCCCCCCTTGGCCGCAAAAAAATTTTGAAAGCTAAGATAATGCACGGAAAGATGGAAATATCGAATGTCTTCGTCGCAAAGCCACCAAATATTAGGCGCTTCGCGTTAGATTTGAATTATTTACTATCATTTTGGCTCAGACGCGCCCATAAATGACATTTTTTCTATAGTTTTTTCAGTGTAACAATTTTTCTCAAAAAAATTCGTATTTCATGGTCTTAATGGATATAGCACGTTAAAAAACTTCGAAAAATGCGCTTTTCGCGAGCTGTTCCGGCGAATTTTCGAGATATAGACCAATTTATGTCTGGTCCGACCCCCCCGCTTCTCTGGCCGAATCCTGTGTACGGGTCAAACGTGGGCAGCTTGAAAATTCTGGGGAGCAAGATTTTTCAAAGGTCAAAAAATGGCCTTAAAAATGGTGGTATGGCGAAAAACCACAATTTTTCGACATTTCTCATCGAGCACTATCCCATTGGCATCAGAAAATTGCGAGAAAAAACGAAAAAAATTAGACATTGGATTCTGGGGATGGGGGTGTTTTGATTTCTGGGGGATTGGCATTTTGGTTTCTCGGCGGAGGGTGCATACCCCCTCCCCTCGAACCCCCACGCCCAGGTGTGGTACGGGTCTGCATGACGTAATATAAATATTTAATTTTATTTTTGCTTAAATTTCTATACTTCTTTTTTAGTTTTTTATGATTGAGTTTTTATTCAAATTCATTGAGTTGTTGACAACTTAAGCTCCATTCATCATCTTTATGTTATAGTTCTACACGATATTTTATTATTTTGTATCTTTTGCTAGCCAATCGATTTTTTCTTGATACGTGCAATCATAAATTCATGGAATGTCCATAACTTATTATCTGAGCTTATTTTTTGGCGATTTGATTAATGTACTTAATCAATGAGTGTTTTACCTATTAACCTTCTAAATTTTGAAAGCTTTTCAAAACAAATTGACCAAGTATGTACTTTACAGTACGTTTTTAGAGTTAGTGACGTTTAATTTTAATTAAATTTAATTAAATTCAATTTAATTTAAATTTAATTAAACGCATTTTTGGCCAATAATGGGGTAGGGGTAAAACTCTCTTATACTTTTGGGTGTTAAAGATGGGTGGAGTATATGTATATAGGTGGACGACAGGATTAGGTAGGATTTCTGATTAAGATGAAAAAATAAATATAGAAAATGAAGAAATATTTTTAAAAAATTTCAAAAAAGTTTTTAAAAATTTGCCAAAAGGCGATCTCTCTAATTATTGATAACATATTTTTTCTAAGGGTTTGTTTACACTTTTTTACATCGTTGGAGAAAATAATCTTAAACTTTTGTCGAAACGTGGATGAATGCGTCAATTCAGTGTAAACATACTTTAAACTCACCTGCACAACACGTGTAAAACTTAGTTTAGCGACCTGCCTACCTGATATTATGACAAAAGTTTAAAGTACTCACATACGTATTCAATACTCAAGCAGTGTCGGTTGCGATATGACTTATTTACTCTTTATCACATTATGAGCGAGTTTTTCGTTTACACTGCTATGTTTGCTCTTAACCAATATTTTTCCCGTTTTGTTAAAATTGAATCCTCCCGCGCTCCATTAGATATTGGTGTGATTACATTCCCTCCGACTTTCAGACCTATTTTCGCTTCTTTTACGCGAATTGGTTGCCGACTTTACACTCACCGACAACACCAGTACTGTACTGTGTACCGCTTATAGAAATGGACCATTTTATCATTTGGACGGGATTTCGCTCAAAAATCAATACCACAGCGTCGAACACGCTAATATCGAAAACGCCGTACGCTTTAAGCAAATTAAAACAATAAATATCAAGCAAAAGATGGCAAAAATAAAAAATAAAACAGATATACAGTGGTCGCCATGAAAGATGACGCGCCATCACCCTCAGAATTATAATAAATGGTGCGTCGCAAGCGCCGCGTTACGTCCATCACGCGCCATCATCTCTTTTTCTATTCAGCGCCATTAACCTCCATCATCCCGTTAATCTGGCGATGCGGACGGCGCAATTTAGCTATTAATAGCACCAAAAAGAAGGAAGCGCGCCAACATTCACGTGCGCGCTTCATTGTTGGCGCTATTAATAGCTAAATTGCGCCGTCCGCATCGCTTGATTAACAGGATGATGGAGGTTAATGGCGCTGAATAGAAAAAAGAGATGATGGCGCATGATGGACGTAACGCGGCGCTTGCGACACACCATCCATTATAATTCTGAGGGTGATGGTGCGTCATCTTTCATGGCGACCACTGTATAAACGCCATACTTACCGTATTCCTTTCGCTGCGGTTTACTATCCTCATTGTACTGTAATCCATTTTTCAAATACTGGAAACTATCTCTACAATTTTCCTAAAAAGCTTAAATAAACAAAAGAGTGTAAAGTTTTGTACATAAGATAAAAGGACACGAGACATAGAAATGATGAGACACTTTTGCAAATTTCGGTTAGGTGCAGTGATGAACTTTCTTCTTGCTGTCAAGTGGTGTAAAGTAAACAATGTAACTCTTATCTATAATGCAACTTATTTATGCGACGAATTCAGGATTTATACGTGTACATAAATTGCTCTATTAGCCTAATAGCTACATAATTAAATAATTAACTACGAATATGTACCTCTGGAATTAATTACTGTATTTATCTTGCTATGCTATTTGAATAAAGTTAGGCACTTTAGCTTCTATTTTAATTCTTCGTCTTATTTTGAGGTTTCAATGGATCATCTGAGTTATTTGAAAGCGATCGAAAATGACGTCTTTGATCTGTGCCGCTCTGACATCGACGTGAGTCCATCCGTTTCCTTAATGTTGTACCATATAAATATGAATATTACAATCATTTCGCACCGGATGTATTTGAATGCAGTGGCTTATGTAGCTATTGGAGGACTACTAGTCCTCCCAAAATTCAAGAGACATAAATGTTTTTTATAAAGGTCCTTCAATAGAAAACACTGGAGATTCGTGAAACGTATGTGAAAGACCACTAGAATAGATGTATGTAGCTCACTTTTTTGAGCTAATGAGCCCAAAGTTTTTAGGCGCTTCGCGCCTTATTTTTTTATATGCAACGTACTTGCCTAATGTAATTGAAATGAAATTTGATTTTTTTAAAATTTTTCTTCCCCGGTGTGTAGATCTTGTTGAGAAAAGTTAAAAACACTCCAAAACATTCGGCTCCCCCAAAATCAGGAGCCCAGCTACTCCACGCAGTATATCGTATTTCGAAAGTTCGGCGTAAAACTTTAATATGAAATTATTTCGCAGCGGTCGGAGTTTACTAGCGATGCTATGCGCTTTAAAAATTTTATTCAAATCTGTATAATCACGTTTCAAATCTTCTTTATTCCTAATAGCGGAACCATGCGCTAGTGAAGTGAGGTTGTTGAGTCATTGATGTAAACAATTGCGTGTAAACTATTAAACCCAGTATAAACATCTTTAGATACATTAGCTGACGTGCGCCTGTGGAGGTTTTCTTGGAGGGGGTGCAGCGAGGCCTCTGGAAGAATAAAAGACGAATTTCCAAGCTACGATGCAAAACTCACAAGATTCCTGCAAAGCGTTAGAATCGATGAGATACTGATTTTAGGTTCAGAAAAACTCAGTGGGTGCTGCATCAGACGTGCTATTTCGCTACACTGCGATCATACGTTATTTTACTAGACCAGAACTTTTTAATGCGGCTTTACACTGAAGATTTTTGTCATAATTTTTTTGTCAGCTTATGAAAATTTGCACAAATTGCTGCCGTGTTTGATTGTTTGAAGCTTTTTACACCAATAGTCATTTAAGCGTTCCGTTTTATTTTAAGCTCACCATTGTTCTTTGTTTGTTTGTTTTTTTTCTCGTTGTTTCATTTTTTGAAACAAGAGAGTGTTCATTTTTTTGTAATTTTTCAAAATTTTTAAAACTCGAGTCCTCAACGAAATTTGAGCAGGATAAGCGCATAATTTTATTACTCCAATTTATTTTTAGAACTTTAAGCTGAAGCACATTTCGCAGCAGTCGTAATAAAATTTGAATTTTGGGGAAATCTGCAGCCGAACTGATAAGATTTAAATTTTAGGATGAAATATACAGTGCCCGCCATGAAACATGACGCACTATAATCGTCTGATTTATATTATATGATGCTTCGCGAGCGCCGCGTTTCGTCTATAATGCGCTATCATCTCTTTATTTTATTATTATAGGATATTTATCTGTATCATGCTGTTAATCTGGCGATGCGGACGGCGCAATTTAGCTATTAATAGCACCAACAAGAAAGAAGCGCGTATGTGAATGCCGGAAGCGCGCACGTGCCTGAATATAGAACGGCATTCACGTGCGCGCACTCACCATAATATAGAACGGCATTCACGTGCGCGCTTTCGGCATTCACGTGCGCACTTTCGGCATTCACGTGCGCGCTTCCCTCTTGTTGGCGCTATTAATAACTAAATTGAGCCGTCCGCATCGCCAGATTATGGCATGAGACAGATAAATATCCTAATAATAACAAAAGATGATAGCGCATTATAGGCGAAACGCGCGCTTACGACGCATCATCTAATATAAATCTGACGATTATAGTGCGTCATGTTTCATGGCGAGCACTCTGTTTTGATAAAGTTTGGATCCTAATGTAATTTCGTAGCGATCGTGATAAATTTCGATTATAGATGAAAATTCGTTGCAGTCGTATAAAATTCTAAGCTGAATTGAATCTCGTGACGTCGTAGAAAAATTTGAATTTGAATGGAATTTCGCAGCGGTCGTTGTAAAATCCTAATTTTAAAAACTTAGTGCGATCGAAATGAAATTTGAATTTGAATGATATTTGGCCGCTGTCTGAATTAAATTCGAATTTTAATCAAATTCTGATGTTGTCTTAATGAAGTTTAAATTTGAATAAAATTTCCCAGCTGTCGTATTCAAATACTCAAATTCAGGCACGTAGCTGGCCGTCCTATTTTTGGGACCAACACCAATTTTTTTTCCTGAGGGGGGACTAAGCCCGAAAAAGCCAAAAATAGCAAAAAATGATGTTTAAAAAGTCATATTTTTCCGATTTTCCTGAATTCTGGGGGTCCGAACCCCCTTATCCCCAGAGTATGTACGTCCCTGTTCAAATTTAAATTTGAATATAATTTCCCAGCTGCCGTAATCAAATTTAAATTTGAATAAAATTTTTCATCTGTCGCACTCGAATTTAAATTTCAATTAAATTTCCTAGCTGCCGTAGTCAAATTTAAATTTGAATAAAAGTTTCCAATTGTCTTAATAAAATTTAAATTTGAATTAAATTTTCCAGCTGTCATATGCTGTCGTAATAAAATTTAAATTTAAATAAAATTTCGCAGCTGTCGTATAATAAAAATTTAAATTTGAATAAAATGTTACAGCGGTCGTCGTCGCCTGGCACTTTGCCAACATCCGTCGCTGTCATAGACGCCTCCATTTTATTATTCGGCAATATGTTTCCATTGGTGGCCAATAAACACCGGCTGCAAATGTTGGATCACTTCAACGAGTGTTTGAAAGGGGCCAAGGCAAATAGGCAGTTAATTATTCATACCAACGTCACCACGGCGCTGCTTTATTCATTAAAAGCATTATTTTTTGTTTCTTCCTTGAAAATTTTATCGAAAATTTAAATTTTTAAACATTAAAATTTTAAAATTCAAAATTCATTCGAAATTATATGTAAGAATTTAAAAATATAAGATGTAAAAAATTTTCGGGAAACTTAAAAAGAGGTATAACAACTAAATTTTCGTTTTTTGCAATTTGGGATGGCAGTTTTACGTGAGGAAATATGCGGAATGTGGGGCTGTACCTTTAAAATTTGAAAATATTAGCTAGATTGAATTCTAGCTCGGAAATTCAACACATGAATACGTAATCGGTTGGAATTTACAGCGGATTATTTTTGGTTATAGAACAGAATCTCGATGGTCCTGCCTCAGGCACGCAGCTCTGGGGGGAATGGAAGGGGGTCCGGACGCCCCCCCCACCAAATTCTGAAAAAAACCGGAAAAATAGAACTTTATAAACGTTATTTCGTGTTATTTTTGGCGCTTTTGAACCCCAGACCCACCAAAATTGGTGTTAGTCCCCTCAGAATAGGACGGCCAGCTACTTGCCTGTCCTGCTTATACTTGGCCTCATGCCAATCAGAATTGCTTAAATCGTTGTTTCGATCAGGATCACTTTTAAGTTATTTTTTGCTTGAAGTTTTAGCTGAAATTTTTATATAATTTTTAATTTTATTATCATTAAGTTTTCTAATTTAATTTTTTCATCGAATCCTTTGAAATCCCTTCTTTTGAATTATTTCGAAATATTTATTTTGTTACTAAGATTATTAATAATAATATTATTATTATTTTCCAATTTGATGAATATTTTAACTTTTCAGAGTTTGTATTCGTTTTTTTTTTAATTTTTGTAAATTTTTCAAAATAAGAAATGCTTTATTTTATCTAAGGAGGCTTTTTATTTGAAAATTATTGAAGTTTTTCGAATGTATGTGAATCTGGTAGTTAGTCGTATTTTCGTTATACTCTAATTTGTCTTTAATTTGAACTTTACTCCCAGATTAATCCTGCATTAAGTCGTGTATAATCTGATTTTCGCTCTTCATTTTTTTAATGTTTCGGTGTTTTTCTCCCCTAAAAAAACATGGATACGATTCAATTTTACTGAATTTTACATAATGTTTTTCTGTCGTTCTAGTGTTGCATAAAATGGAATCTTTTAAAAAGCCATTGTGTTTTTTAATTTTTCTTGGTTTTTCAATGTTTAGATAGTAATAACGTGTTTTGGCTGAAAATCTGGCTCAAATCCGTCTGATGATGTTTTAGAGCTGTACTAAATTGCATTGCTTATGACTAAATCACAGTCAAGTTTAATTCGGATTGTTTCGTCGCTTCTAAAAAAAATTCGAAAAAATGTGAAAAAAATTCGAGCAAATTGGACAAAATTACGGTAAAAAGTGAGTGTGTTGCAAGTAGCCGAAAATCGGACAATTTTGTACCTTAATCTTTGGACTAAACGCCTAAAACGACGTATTTTCTACGATTTTCTTAATCGACAATTTTGAAGCTTTTGCAGCCATTTTGCTGGGTCTGCAGCATGGCTACAGTGCTCGCCATGAAACATGACGCACTATAATCGTCAGATTTATATTAGATAATGCGTCGCAAGCGCCGCGTTCCGTCTATAATGCGCTATCATCTCTTTTTTATTATGATAGGATATTTATCTGTATCATGCCCTTAATTTGGCTATGCGGACAGCGCAATTTAGCTATTAATAGCGCCAACAAGAGCGAAGCGCGCACGTGAATGCCGGAAGCGCGCACGTGAATGCCCGTTCTATATTCAGGCGAGTGCGCGCACGCGAATACCATTCTATATTAAGGCACGTGCGCGCTTCCAGCATTCACATGCGCGCGTTAATTGTGCCGTGCCGCCTCGCATCGCTAGATTAAAGGCATGATACAGATAAATATCCCATAATAATAAAAAAGAAATTATAGCGCATTATAGACGAAACGCGGCGCTCGCGACGCATCATCTAATAAAAAACCTGACGATCATAGTGCATCATGTTTCATGGCGAGCATTGTATAAACAGGATGGGCCGAAAAAGTCTACTTTCCGATTCAACAGGTCATAACTTCGGCTGGTTTGAACATGAGACGTTAGAACTGGCAACATTAGATAGATAAGAGTGTCTTCTTTCGAATCGTGTAAAAAATTTTGGCCAGCTGCCAGCGTTCACCTCACCTTGATATTGTTCTAACCCCAGAGTTTCTGCATTGTATCACTTTTCTGCGTATGTTTGTGTCCTCTTTTTGACCTCTTAGACAATAAATACTGTTACAAAAATTAAGTAGCACATTTTTAAACCCCCAGAGTAGATAGGCTTCCTACTGAGTGCGAAAATTTCAGGATATCGTGAAAATAGGATGCGAATTTATGGCAGAACCAATGACGCTATTGACCTTTAAACAATATTAAAGTAGGGTGTAAACTAATTGCCCTAGCGCTCGATGCATTGATATCTGGCCGAAATTTTTTACTCGATTCGAAAGAAGACACTTTTATCTATCTAATGTTGCCAGTTCTAATGTTTCATGTTCACATCAGCCGAAGTAATGACCTGTTGAATCGGATTGTAGCCTTTTTTTTGGCCCACCCTGTATCTATACAGCACAAGGTTTTGGGGGAGTCAAAAAATTACAGAGGGTGCCTTTTGAAGTTTAAAAAAGTTTCGTTTTATGTTAGAAACACTCAGTGGCGGTTCCAGGGGCGGTACTCCAGCTTTCCTAAAACAGTCAAAAATAAGTATGGAAATATGCCCTTACGTGCAAAATGCGTTTTTTCTCTGCTTTTTATGTCTCCAACTTTTAAATCACTTTAAACGTCAATTTTTTCCAAAACTTTCAAAGTTTCAGACGATATTGCGGAAAAAATCAATGAAAATTTTTCACTTTATCAAAAATCTGGCGCGGAGCGCGAAAATTTGTGCAAAGCCAGTCGTAAGGGCGTGTACAAGTTTGATTTACTGCTCGATTTTATGTATTTAATTTTATAATGTTATGCCTAAAATAGAATAAATCTATATTTAAATAGCTGTTTCTGCAATTGAAATCGTTTTGAAACCTAGTAAATGAGCAAAAAATGGCCTTTAGGTCGCCAAAAAGTAAATAAATATATACCGATGTTATCCGGTGCGAAGCGCCCATGAAATAGGTGAACCTATTATCACTGATGACTACCCGTAGGCGTGGGGGCTTTGGGGGTATGTACAACCTCCCCAAACACCAAAATACCCTCCCAGAATTCAATTTTTGAGAATTTTTTGTTTTTTCGCAATTTTTTGATGCCAATGTATAGCGCTCGATGGGAAACGTTGAAAAACAGTGTTTTTCCACCATACCACCATTTTAAATACCTTTTTGACCCTTTTAGAAATCTTGCACCCCCCAGAATTTTCGTGCTGCCCACCTACATATTCTGACGGACCCTAAAATCATTGCAAATTACATGTTCATTCTTTATTTCGCCAACTATTTTGGGCCATTGAGGGGGGGGTCGTCGTTCTGGGCCAATAGGGAGGCGGCGTTCGTCCCCTGCTGCAGATTACACGTTCTATTACATGTTCATTCTTTATCTCGCCAACTGTTTTTGGCTAATTGGGACGGTGGCCTACGTTTTGGTCAATGGGGGAGGCGGCTGTCGTCCCCCCGCCCGCCCCTCCTATTAAAGCCCCCGAAAACATCGTTTTTACATATCAGACAATGTTCGTTGGTTCTAGACCGTATAAACGTAAAAAGAACTAGAAAAAAATAATCCGTGTAAATTGAAGAAGATTAGTCAAAAGGTGTTTAAGGCGGGAAGTGTCGTATATTTGTCTCTACTGAGTCAAGTTGGCTAAAGGCACATAAAAATGGATTGGGGTCTCAAATTCCCGGAATTGGAAATTCGTACAGACCGTATAATTCTATTTTGAAAAAGTTTTCTCCTTATCTCGCCGTCCCTATTTCTTTGATAAGTCGCGGGTTTCGATGCGTTTAGAAATTCTAGGAATGGTGAAAGCAGTGGCGGATCTAGGATTTTCCTAAGGGGGGAGGGGCGGTACCCCTAAGGGGGGAGGAACCCTGACTTGGGCGGAAAAATTAGCCGTTTTAACCCGAAAATCACTAAAAATCGCTCAAAATGCTTAATTTTGCGCACAATTTTGGGCCATTGGGGGCGGGGGCGGCCGTCCCCCCCCGCCCCCCCCAAATCCGCCCCTGGGTTAAAGTACCTTTTTTGGAGTGAAGTTTTCCCAAACATCCGATGATCAAATGCTTTGCACAAGAAACCGCTCGAAATTTCGGTCGGGGAGCTGCGGCCTTTTCTAGGTTGTAGGGATGACGTCCAAGTTTTGGCCAAAACGTTCAAGAAACACCCTAAACTGCCGAAAAAATCAATTTTTTACAAATATCGTTAGTGGGATTGAATACTCTCCGGCTTCGGGGAATGGGGGACGGCCAGCTATAGGCGGTGTCTTTTTTTGCTTTGTTACTTGTATGATGTAAACAACGTATTTTAAGCGCAAACGGCTTTTTTTAAATCGTTTTTCCGCGAAAAATTTGGGATTCTTCTTCAAATCTTATCAGAATCCCGGAACCCGTGACAAAACATGATATAAAAAATGCTGAAAAACGAATGCATGAAGCGCAATTACAAATTTTTCCCGACAATCTTATGATTCAGGCATTGGCGGACAATAAAATGACCCTGGACAACGAAAATGTAATTAAAGCCTTGGTGAGCTTCTTCACGGCTCCCCTGAGCAGCCCAAATTTGACCCTAAAATGCTGCGCGGCCGAGGCACTCGGTCGATTGGCCCAGCTGGTAGTCGAACCGCGATTTTTCAACGATATGGTCCAGTATTGCGTGGAAAAAGTAATAAATAATGCTGCATTCGGAAATTATTTGAAGGGAATTTTTTTGCGAAACAGATTTAAAAAAAAAATCCAGTTTCCAGAGAAATGAATTTAAAATTTTCATACGATTATATAGGCTTGTTTACCTGTAAATCTTTGTTCCTACAAATGGTCCGAAATTTTATTTAATGTCGGGCGTTAATGAAGTTGGAAATTTTACGTTTTAAACAATTTTACGTTTCTAGTTTAAATTCGGTCATTTGCTAGATTTTGACTTTTAACGATTTTATATTTAAAATCTACGTGGCTTTATTTTCATGCTCTAATTTTGAGCCCACTTTGCCCAAACTTATTCAAATTTCTCTTTTTGCGTATGACCGTCCGATGTAAACCGTAAAACTTTCTTTACACTTTTCGTTTTTAAACGAAATTCACTTAGCTCTTCAATTTACGAACGAAACTTCGAGCATAGTTCATCACTATATGTATTTGCAATAAGTATACGATTGTAAATAAATAAGAAAACGATGCACTTTGTTTACACCTGCCATTCTTTGCTTTAATTACTCTGTTGATTTTTAAATGTGATAAACCATTCCAAAACGCTCGTTTGTTTACCACAGAATGAGTTATGGGGAAAAAAGTTCGACTTGCAATAATAGAATATATAACGGCCTTATAAAAATATCTCAAGCTTGTGTAAATGTGGTTTTGAAGAATAATTATTGCCGAGCATTTAATTGTCTTTATTAATTCGACGGGCCACCTCGGTGTCTATTATAATAAATTATGTGTCTATTTTTAGGCTGAAATTGTGTCGCGACGAAGCCAATAGGACCGGGCATTCGTTAGCGCTGGGTTGTTTACACCAATGCGTTGGAGGGCTGTCGACGCAGCACAATTTAAACACAACTGTCGGCATTCTGCTGGCGTTGGCTCAGGACGCCAGTTCTGTCGTAGTGCAGGTAATTCCTTGATGCGGCGCAAATTGAGCTTCGATTGTTTAGTGCAAAGTTGAGTTAACACTCACTCTAAATGTGCGAACTCGTGGCTGAATGTCTAACGTTATAACGCTTTCGAAATAACCTTGTATGCGTGTCTCGAGTTTGAGTCAATATTGAGGTGTAGAGAAGATGTGTGGATTTAGAAGGTCTTTAACTCTCGAAATAGTTTTTATGTTGCGTAGTTAACACAAGCTATTCAAGATCATGATCTGCTTAATTGACTCGTTCTTGATAGTACGGTAGGCTATGTCAGTTTAGTCGCTTCTTCGATTACTTGCTTGCAGGCAAATCAAAGCCTACTTTGAATGTTATGTGCTTAGGAATGGTGTAAACTGAATTTTTTAAACCCGTACAGTATGATCCATTCACTACTTGAAACGATTGATGCGATATTTTAACATGTTAAAACGGGATTTTTGCATAGTTCTTTTGAAACAGCTCGCCTTTTTTTATAATTTATTCAAAAATTGCAAAGTTTTATGCCGTCGACTTGTTAGACCGTGTTAGGTGTAAAGTGCCTGACCTTGCTGGAGTGTAAAGTGTGGCAGTTAGAGAAAGTATTGCAGCATAGATAAAGAATCGTAATCTTATCAATCCGGATTAAATTCTTGAAATATTTATTTAACATTTTTGTTTGTTTCTCGCTTTACACTTTTCAAATGGTGTTATGGACGTTTAAGATTTGGTCAACGTACGCCCTTGGCCTGGTGGCTTCGGCTTGCGGCCCAGTTTTTCGCTCATATGTTAATCCCGTGCTAGTTTTGTGCACGAAAAACCTGCTGAGTTCTACTAGCGCCGACTTCTATTTTTGTAACTCCAAATTGATTGGCGCATTGATTTTAGTGATGGGTCCTGAATTGCACAGTACGCCGATTATTGAATTTTCGTGATTTTATCATGATATAGTATACCAATCAGATATATATGTAGCGTTTCGGAATTTTAAGTGGTGTCCCCGAAGGCGGGGAGCCAAAAACAGCAAAAAAAACACCTGAAAACGTCAAAAAACGCTTGTTTATTTCAGAAACGCAAAAAATGTGTGGGTCAAAAAAATTTTCTGACTCTGGGAGGATGGGGGCGATGAACTTTGGTTGGGGTGGGAGAGGCCCTTTATTCCTTGTTATGTATATGTCTGATACCTCCTTATTTAACTCTTTATTTATTAGTCTTATTCGTTTCGGCTTTTGTTTTTGCTAGAATTTTTTGATAAAAGCGAATAACGTTTAATCTGTGATGTAAAAAGTAGAGCTCTGCCGGGGCCAGTGTTAGAGTTGATTATAATGTAGAAAATTGATAATGTTTTGGGCAGATTTACCTTCAAGCTCAATTTCAAGCAACACCAGAGATGTTGGTCATTCAATCTTTATTTCATTATGTCAGATTGGTGCAAATTTCTAGTTAATAATTAAAATTGACATATTTTAAATTGCAATTCATATAGACGAGCATTTCCAGCTTGCTTGGTAGCTGACAGCTATACGTCTATCAGAACAAATAGAATAATAAGCCTAAAAAGTGCAAAATAAAGCACATTGAAAAACGCATCCAAGTCAAAGGAGTTAAATCCATACATATATACATGGCAGGGATGCAGCGGATACTCGCACCCGCACCCGCTATTCCAAAATTTTGCTACCCGCACCCGCTAAAAATATTATGATAAAACAGCGGGTGGCAGATAATAATAATTAGAATTTACGAAAAGACAAAACGATTCTGAGGCAGTGGCACGTTAATGGAAAAATCAAAATGTATAACAGTGAGTCCTAACGTACCAGTACAAATGGGAAAAGTGAAGATCTACTTGTAATGAGTCATATTTTTAGTTACCCACTGGACTGCAGACACATGTTCAAGCTCTCTTATAATTAATTCTAATTATGCGAAGTATGCTTTTCAAAAAGAAGGGTCTACGTGCCAGTCTTTACATGCATCAGTTCAACCACTCTAGTGTGCGTAGAGATATTATGCAGCAATGTATTGTACATTGTTTTTTTAAGACGAAATAGGACGTTTTGGCACCGCCGTTTTGGCGCCATACTCGTAATATTATTAATTATTTACATTTCATTTATGATTAAAGCATAATACAGATTTTGAAAGCCTATTCAATTCTCAACGTGATGGTACAAATTACTTTCAGAATATCTTTGAATTTAGTGAGATAATTAAACGCATCTGAAAATACACTGGATTTTCTTCAGTTTTTTAGTCGTACACAAATCAATACTCATCGATTCTCAATATTTAATTTACTTCAAAATTGCTTTAAAATTAATTTTAGTTAAAATATTTTTTAAGTTGCAAAACGGCGGCGCCAAAGCGTCGTAGACCCTTTTAAGAAGAGATTGACAACAACAAGTGTCTAAACATTGTATTCTGCAAAGTGCAAATATATTACTCATATTGGTCAATGGTTCAATCAATAACAATTTACTTATCTATAGTCTGCAAATTTAATCCATTGAGAGTGTAGTCTGCAAATAAAAAGACAATCAGAGTGAAGATTAATAGGAATTTTACACACAGTAAATAACTGCATCAAGCGGACGGAAAAATGGAGCATTTTTAGCCCTATTTATATTATGCTATATTTCATTGCTAAACCCGCCACCCGCCACCCGTACCCGCTATTTTCAAGGTGCGACACCCGCACCCGCTAAAGCAGAATTTTGGTACCCGCACCCGCTATTCCAAAATATGTGCACCCGCTGCATCCCTAATACATGGGCAGCTCAAAAAATTCCGGGGTCCAAAATTTTTCGAAGGCAAAAAGTGCCTGATAATATATGGTAGGGCGAAAAAAACCGTTTTCTTCCGTTTACCAATGAGAGCTATCCATTAGCATCAAAAATCGCAGAAAAACAAAAAATTCTGAAAATCAATTTCTGAGGGTCTAGCGGATTTTTTGGTGGGAAGAATGTGAATTCTAGCGGTCCTAGACCCCCCATGCTTATGTTCTGTTACATCTTGTAATCCCAAACAAATATTAACGCTTGACGTGCATATCTACAAGCAAGAATATATACATAGGTATAATGGGTAGGGAAGGGTCGTCAATATGAGCACGGTAAAGCACGCTATTCTTGGCCCCCGCCAGTCCCGGCCCCGGCCCCGGCAAAAAAGGCGGCCCTGGCGCAGCTCTAGTAAAAAGTATAAAAGCTTTTAAAAATTATTTATAGCTTCTTCAAAAAGTGCTTTAAAATTCTAAAAGTATTTCTAATTGTTCAAAAATAGAAAAATAAAAGTTTTCGAATAAGCTTAAAAAATATTTTAAAAAAGATTAAATTACGTTCTAAAAATATTTAGTGTTAAAAAAATCGAAAAATCGTTCAAAAACTTGTTAAAAAAATTGTATCTGGAAATGATTAATTTTAATTTGTGTTTAATAGAAGGAAGCACTTTGAATTTTCCCCTTCTTATTTCTTTACACTTGTATGTTTTTCAAGTGTTGCGCCATTCTAATCCTCTTTGCGATTATTGATTCAGTAGACATTTTTTTATTTATAAGTTTTGATTGTTTTAAATCCACGTCAGCCCCTTTGATCATCGCGCTCTTTCTTTCTAGAATAATTTTGTGAAACCATTATGATTTCTATTTCCAGTTATTTTTCTTATTTTTTTAATTTAATGAAGAAATTTTAAGTTTTCGTAATCTCAAATTTTAGCTTAATAACTACCATACATGCACAGTATGGGAATTCTGAGGGGATGTGAAAACCTAAAGTGCCTTTTTGGGCCCAAGAATGGCCGGTACGCGTTAAAAAAATATCGTTTTTGGCGTTTCTGACGATACTCTATCCTTCTAGAGCATAAAATCATGAAAAAAATTTCAAAAAAAATCGAATAAATTGACCAATATATCGCTTAAAACATGAATATATGGCGCGATGCACCGAAGATTTGGCGATTTTGAGCAAAAGATAGCCAAAAACCCTTAAAAAGACACTTTTTCTACCAATTTTCAGGTAAGTTTAGGAAACTTTTGAAAAATCGCCAATTCTGGGGGGGGTGAAAAATGATTCTGTAGGGGGTGAAAACCCCCAAACCCCCCAAAGATCATGTATGATAACTACGTATTTTTATTTATATTATATTTTTATTTTCAATTTCCATCGATGAGATAGTGCTTTATTAGAAACTTAGTATTCCTTGGTCAGGAATGGAAAACCCCAAATATTGAAATGTTCAGCCTCTAGACAAATTTTGTATTAAAATCCATCTGGTTTTTTGTCAATTTTTAAATTCAATCTCATAAAAAAATGTTTGAATTCTCCCCACCCCAAATTATTAGCCTTTTATGCTTTTATAACTCGTATTGTATTGTATTGACTGCAACAACTAATTAACAGATTTATTAAATAATTGATTAAATGGATCAATTGAGCGATAAGTTTAATATATAATTAATAAAAATTTAGTGCGGTGAATTGATAAATTTATGGAAAAAAATTAATAAAGGGTTATAGTGAATTCATAAATTTACATATTGAATAATCAATATAAAGGCTGCGCTTAATTGATTAAAGTTTGTTAAATAATGTTAAATAATTAATAAAAAGGTACAATCAATTAATTTATTGAATAATTATTATAGAAGCCTTGATTAATTAATAAAAAGGCACACTTACTTAACAACTTTACTTGAGCTCTAATGGAAAGGTTTCAATTAATTTATTTATCTATCAAACAAATGATAAAAACGATATCCGGATCGTATCGGGGAATTAATAAAAATAATTCAATCAATTAGTCAAGTCATGCAATAATCCATAGTTCAATTCACACATGCACATAGGGGTGGTATTACCTGAGGGGTCAGCTAGACCGGTACTGTCCGGCGATTTTGAGCAAATAGGTCTTGTTCTGCATCATTTTTGACATCAAAATCAGTGAAAATGTCAGAATTTTTCCGGCGCTTCGCGCCAGATTAGTACTTTTACGTACTTTTTTACTCAAAAAGCGCCCAAAATTGATAAATTTTTGCATTTTTTAGTGTTAAAAGTGATATAATGCAGTCAAAATGGACTGAAAATGCTTTTAAAATGTGTTGTTAACACGAAAAAACGTTTTATAGGCTATTTTGACCATTTTGATCATTAAAACGGCAAAAAAATCGTGAACGTTAAATTTACTGTTTTAGATTTTTGGCATTTCACCGCCCCCCCCTGCCGACCCTGACCTTGTGCACCTATGGTTCAATTTGTAGTTAAGAAATTATCAAATAATTTATAAAAACGGTATAATTGATTCATAAATTTATTCAATAATTAATAAATGATAAAAAATATTTATTAAATAATCGATAGAAAGGTATGATGAATTAATAAATTTATTAAATAATTAATAAATACAGTAGTATTGATTAATAAATTCATTAAATGATAAATAAAAAGGTTGGATTAATTGATAAATTTATTAGAGAATTAATAAATTAGTTTCAATCGACTGATATTTCATTAATGAATCAATAAAAATAGTTCATTTAATTAATATACCCACAAATTAATTAATCAAGCAAAAATTCAATTTTATATAAATTTAGGCAACTCGGCCGGAGTTGCGGCAACCAGAACCGACCTCCTCAGCGTCGTAGCCATGTTAGCCGAATTTGATCATCCTGCTGTAAAAGCTGAGGCTATTAGCTGCCTGCAGCAGATGCATTTGTTCGCTTCGAGACACGTCAACGTATCAACATTAGTTCCTCTGCTTTGTGTAAGAAAAAATATGTAAAAAAATAATAAACACAAAAATATATCTTTGTTTATTTTTCAATATTTTTTTATCGCAACTTTCATATTTTTATTCGTTTTTTTACATTTATCATACGCTTCGATGACTGTAGCGCATTGTTAATTTTGTTTTTCGTCTTATACTTTTTATTGTTTTGTTTTAAATTGCGTTTAAGAATTCTATGAAGTCGAATCATATCGCGTTGAGAAAAATTTCGGCTTCTTGCCTCAGGCAATTGGTGCAACGGGAGGCGAAGGAAGTGTGCGAACACGCGTCCAACTTGATGCCCCAGGGCATGATGGATAAAAAAGTAAACAAATTACGGTAATAATGGCCGTTTCGGACGATGCTAGTGTAAACTGAATGCGTCCGAGTGAAAAGTGTAAGAAAGCGACTTTAACACTTTACACTAAAGGACGACTAACAAAATAATAAAATCGATAGAAAAAATTATCAATCTATAATAAATAAACGATAAATCAATAATTCCAATCATTGTTGTCGCATCGGGCGATTCTAGTTTAAACCAAATGCGTCCGAGTGAAATGCCACGTAAATAAATCAGCTGGCAAATGAATTATCGAAAAAATCGATAATCGATAGAAAAAGAGAAAAGTCGATAATACAGCTTACTGTTCATGGTGGTCGCTTCAGGCGCATGCACGTATCTCTGAGAGGAAAATGGGGGGTCCGGACTCCCCCTCCAAAATTCAGAAAAATCGGAAAAATATGACTTTTTAAACCTTATTTTGTGCTGTTTTTTGGCCTTTTTGGGCTTAGTCCCCTTAAAACTGGTGTTGGCCCCTCCCCAAAATAGTACGGCCAGCTATGTGCCTGTTCTAGCGATCCTATTGCACTGCAATCCAAATCCGTCAAAAGTTCAAACGTTTCAACTTGAAAGGGCGTTGAAGTTTAAACTAAATAATTACTCAGGCTTACAAAAGAACGGGAAATATCGATAATCAATAAAAGTCGATGAAAAATATGGATAATTCGCTTATTTCGCGTGTTTGGCGGTTCAGACGATTGTAGTGTAAACCAAATAGGGTAACGTCATTCGAATAAACGCATTGAGGTTTAAACTAATGCTCGATTTGGGCTAATAAATAATTAATTTCGAAACTCTACGACCGATAAAAATGGATAAATGGATAAAAAGCTATAAATCGTTTATTTATCTCATTGTACGTATTTGCGTCGCTGCAGGCGATTCCAGTGTAAACCGAATACCTCGGAGTGAAAGTTCGCGTAGAGTTAGCGGCGCGAGGTTTAAACTATGTAAGGCCGATTTAAACAAACAAAAAATAATAGGAAATTCGATCGATAATCCATAAAGAAGCAAAAAATCAATGATTCGGTCCATTCTACGTGTTTACATAATTCTTAATCGTTTAGTTTATGTCAGGCTGTGCGTGCGTTTTTGCCTCTTTATTTTGATCGATAATAATACGTAATTTTTAAGTCTTTATTTTTATTCATTATTTTTATTCAGGCGAGTGTTTTGCCCGAATCTGGATTGGAGGGCGCCTTATTCTGCCTTATTGATACCGAAACCGACCCTAGTTTATTGGCCGACGTCAAAGAGACGTTGATTAGCTTGCTTCAGCATACTGTAGCTGATCAGCTAAGTCAATGGCTCGCGATTTGCAAGGATATTTTGGTCGCATCTTCATCCGGTAATACTGTAGTGAAACAACGTTATATAAACAATTTTTTAGCTTTTACTTTTTCGCCGAAATATCGGACAAAATATTCTTCCAATATAACCTATCGTGATATTCACGAAATTCGGTCTTTTGGGCGAAAACTCGGCTATCAATGCGTAAAGTGTAGGGTTAAGCGTGTAGGTTGTAAAGTTTAGGAATAACTTTATCGACCCGTGTTAAGTTTGAACTTTAGTCGGAATTAAGTCTATATCTGTGGTAAAATTTGCGTCGATTATATGCGGTGTTGGGTGGGTGGGTGGGGGGGTTTGCATCAGTAAGAAAAAAATTTCATCTAAACCATCCCTGAATTTTGGATTTGCCGAAAACTATTCATTAATTCCGCGTTTTGAGCGCTTTTAGCAAATTTTTAGTTCACAAGTTGCACTTTTTGACCGTAGCATTGGAAAC
The DNA here is from genome assembly GCA_036768485.1 of Mermis nigrescens. Taxonomy (NCBI): domain Eukaryota; kingdom Metazoa; phylum Nematoda; class Enoplea; order Mermithida; family Mermithidae; genus Mermis; species Mermis nigrescens. The sequence continues at coordinate 185,357 of JAVLUZ010000790.1, forward strand.
GCCAAAAAAGCAATAAATTTTGAGCCCAGCAGGCCTTTTTAATCGAAAAATATTTTGAAAACAATGTCCGATCAGATCCTGCTCCCCCGAAATTTCCGCGCTGTGTGAGTGCTTCAGATTCATGACTCATTTTCAAGGCACGTATCTCTGGGGAAATAGGGGGGTTCGGACCACCCCAAAATTCTGATTAATCGGGATGACTTTTTAAGCGTTATTTTGTGCTATTTTTGGCCTTTTGGGCTTAGTCCCCCAAAAAAAAATTGGTGTTGTTCCCCGCAAAATAGGACGGTCAGCTACGTGCCTGTTATTTTAGCCTTGTTCAAGCATTTCAGGCGATTAATTCAGCATCTTAGTAGGGTCATCCCTAAATGTGTTTCACGTTCTCGTTAATAAAGGCCGAGATACGATGTTTTTAAACATGGGGATAATTAGAGAAGGAATTATGATGGGGAGCGGTTGGTTTATTGGGGATTGGGGCGTTGACATTCGTACAGCAACTCGAAATTTTTTGCGGGAGTCCCGGCTCTTTGTAGGGAAGAGGGCAGGGGTAGATGATCTGCTATTTTTGAATCAAAATGGCAAAAAACAAAAAATTATCAATTTAAGGATGGATGGGGGTCGAAAATTATTTTCAGGCTTTGGGGTATACGGGACGACGAACTTTGGGTAGGGCCCCTATTTCTCTATCACACGATGGTGTAGGCATTTATTGTCTTTCTTGGCGGGCCAGAAACGCATTTTTCGGTCAAATATTGGGCTATTGACCGCGTCGCACAGATTTTTAGCTTTTTATAATTAGTTTTTTGAGCCCAAAAGTTCAATTAATTAAGCTGTTTTATGATTGATTAGCATTTTATTTGACCCGTGCATAATATAAATGTAAAGGAAACTAAAGGCCTAGTTATCTTTTGCAATTCCTCTCCCGAATTTGCAACCTTTCCGGTGCTTCTTGCCGGCCTTTTTCGATTTGAGTACGAGAAGTATGTAGGTTTTTTTGAAGAATTTTTGGAAAATTTGAAATTTTCTCTTATATCATAGCTGAGCTAGGTCGGGGTGCCCAGAAAGGGGAAGGTACGAAATTTCCAAAGCGGCCATGCTGTAAGCATAGGTCCAACATAACATGCTTATTAAAATGATAATAAGTTGATATCATAGGTAGCGCGTTAGCGCGTTACCTATAATATATTTGTGTACCCCAACAGATGGCTACCCCTACAGCTATAATGGGACACAGGGGCGGATTTAGGGGGGGGGGGGGGGCGGTCGCCCCCAAAATACGAGCCTAAAATAGTGCGCAAAATTAAGGATTTTTGAGCGATTGTCAGGTTGAAACGGCTAATTTTTCCCGCCCAAGTCAGGGTTCCGTCCCCCTTAGGGGTACCGCCCCCCTTAGGAAAATCCTGGATCCGCCAATGATGGGACACATCTGGGAGATGCGGTTGTTTTCAATGGAGGATGATGAAAAAATTTGCAGCTGGGGTTTTTCGTTTTACTTTACAATCAATATATATATATACTAGAGCTGTGCCGGGGCCGCCTTTTTTGCCGGGGCCGGGGCCGGGGCCTAGGCCCCGGGGCCGGGGCCGGGGCCTGGCCGGGGCCAATAATAGCATGCTTTACCATACTCATAGTACGACCCTGCCCTACCCCTTATATGTACCTATGCATATATTCTTGCTTGTAGATATGCACGTCAAGCGTTAATATTTGCTCGGATTACAAGATATAACAGAACATGGGCATCGGGGGATCCAGACCCCCAGAATTCTCATTCTCCCCCCCCAAAAAAAAATCCGCTAGACCCCCCAGAAATTGATTTTCAGAATTTTTTGTTTTTCTGCGGTTTTTTGATGCTAATGGATAGCTCATTAAGAGACGCGAGAAAACGGTGTTTTTTCGCTCTACCATATATTATCAGGCACTTTTTGACTTTGAAAAATGTTGGACCCCCTAGAATTTTTGAGCTGCCCATGTATGGATTTAACTCCTCTGACTTGGATGCGTTTTTCAATGTGCTTTACTTTGCACTTTTTTAGGCTTATTATTCTATTTGGTCTGATAGACGTAGCTGTCTGCTACCAAGCAAGCTGGAAATGCTCGTCTATATGAATTGCAATTTAAAATATGTCAATTTTGATTATTAACTAGAAATTTGCACCAATCTGACATAGTGAAATAAAGATTTGAATTAGCAAGATATGTGGTTTGCTTGAAATTGAGTTTAAAGGTAAATCTGCCCAAAACATTATCAATTTTCTACATTATAATCAACTCTAACATTGGCCCCGGCCCCGGTGCCGGGGCCAGCCTAGCCCCGGCCCGGGGCCGGGAGCCTAGGCCCCGGCGCCGGGAGCCGGGGCCTGGCACCGGCACAGCTCTAATATACACCCTGTAAGGAGTGTGCAGAGTTTTTGCGTTGGATTATGACTAGGAACTTTTGACAATTTCTTAAACAGCATGCGCATAAATCGGTGTCAATGCCTGTTGCAATTTAATGGTATAGAATTGTAGAGGATGAAAACTTCCAGATTGCAATTTTTCTTTTTTTTTGAAATTTCGCATTAGTTCTCGAGGGAAGTGTAAGAGTGAAAAAATCTGCGGCTGTAAAGACAGATTTCGGTCGTATTTCCGTCTTATTGGTGTCTGCCAACAACTTCGATTATGATCCTCTAGAAATTTTTTCTGATAAAGACCTACTATGTATGGCTTCAGGGCTACTTCCTGCTTTGCTTACCAGGAAAAGTTTTTTGCACTCAATACGGAGTTAGATCTAGGGATTTAAACTTTACACTCTAGTGGATGGCCTAAGAACAGGTTTTGTCCAAGATTTCACCACCACCATCTCCGATTACATGAGTCGGGGTAAAATTGAATTGAATAAAAGTAAAAGTGAGGTTCAAGGACTACGCGTCGCAGCAAACTGCCTTAAAAAACTTATTATTGAGTTACTTATGGAGGTGCAAAGTTCGAAATCAGGGATGAAGCATTGTGCAAAGAAACAAATTTTCTTCTTTTTTTTGATTGACTTTTATATCTCAAATAGTTTGCGGAACAAAAGTTTTCCACACACAAATGTACTTCCATTTAAAGGTTACGGACTGGCTCGAACCGAATTTCTTTACACCCAATGGGGCGTTAGATCCAGATTTTTATACTTTACACTATGGTAGATGTGGACGGCGGAAAAATAGGTTTTTGACTCTTTTTCTGTTTGCCACTTTCTCCTTTTAAGTCGAATAAAATTAAAATAAAGTGTTTTCTAAGCGCGTACGCATCACAGCATTGCGTTTATTTACATCAATATCTAGCTTTTTTGGGAGTTGTAAAGTCAAAAAGTGGGTGTGTTAAAAGTGTTTTTGTCTTGTTTTGTCTGCTAACTTCTCCTGTTATGAGTTTGGACATCGATGTCAAGTCTAAAAATATACCAGGAATCAAACGTGATGCGCCGGTTGGGCGCGTTTGTTTTACACTCAGTGGTAATGTAAATTAGCTTACATGATATTTATTTCTCTTCAATTCATTGTGGAGATCTAATTTTTTCAGAATCGCGAATCCGACTAAAATCTCCTTTACACTCGTTGGTTGTGTAAAGTTTGCACTGCTAAATTAACTTGGGGCTTGCGAAGCTTAATTTTTTCAATGTAATAAGCGTATTGTCAGAATTATGAATCGGAGCATCTCTGCATTCAGTAGTTGCGTAAAGTTTGCAATTTTCATTCATTGTTGATGTGTAAAGTCTACAATACAAATTTATTTTACTTCGAGAGCGTTTCAAAATGTTATTTTTCAAAATATATTCTGTAAGGCAATGTTTTTTTTTGTACTCGGCAAAGATTTTTCCCGATGTACAAAGACTTTTCGACACCGTCTTTGTACATGTTCAAAACTTTTGAGGAAGACAAAAATTGCAAAAAAGGTCTGAAATTCGCAAAAATTTTCGGCGCTTCGCGCCAAAACGAAGTAATTGTGTGTTCTATATATCTTGATAATGGCAGAAACTGCATTTCAAATGGAAAAATGTCAAATTTTTCGGCTCTTCGCGTCGTTTTAGGACGATTTTTAGTGATTTTTGCCCTTAGAGACCCAGAAATTAGCTAAAATACACTACCAAAAGTTAAACAACTCTGTTTTTACCACACTAAAATCGCTACTGTACCGTAAAGTACCCGAAAATTTGTGGCTACAAAATGTACAAAGATTTTTTGGGAAGACAAAAACTGTAAAAAGGTGTCAAATTCCCAAAAATTTTGAGTAATTGTTTGTCCTACATATCTTTAAAATGGCAGAATTTGCATTTTGACTGGAAAATGTCAAATTCTTTGGCGCTTCGCGCCGTTTTTGAGACAATGTTCAGCGATTTTAGGCGTCAGAAACCCAGAAATTAGCTAAAATACACTACCAAAGATCGAAAACCATACCACACTAAAATCGCTGCTGTACTTATTACACAGAATTTTGAATGTACAAAATGTACAAAGACTTCTGGGGACCATCTTTGTACATGTACAAACGGACCTCGTACAAAAAACACTGATGTAAGGTCAGGATTACGAATCTGGCTTTATGTTTTCTTTACGACCAGTAGTTGTTGAAAGTTTGCACTGAAAATTAACTTTCGTTTTTCAGAGCTTTGCAGAAGCTTAATTTTTTGAAATGTTCCGTCTAGGTTCAGGATTACGAATCTGATTGTTAGTGTTTTTACACCCAGTAGATGGATATTCTTTGTCCTAAAAATATTTGATCTGTTTAAATAAAGGGAGGTTGTCTTGTTTAAAGAGACAATGGTGATGTTAAAAATAATATTGTTTTCGCGTTCTTAGATTGTTGTAATTATCGTGGCATGTTACCGTATGTGTTTACTGACTAATTTACTCAAATCATGCTAATTCAAACTAGGTTATAGCAAAGAAAAATGTTCCGATGGAACAAAAAGACGAATAAACTTTGGATTACGGATGCTAAAACAATGAAACCTTCATTAAATAATTTTCAATGCTGTACATAAGAGTGCATAAACATAATCTAAAATGTATACTTTTTGTAAATTGCTTGCATGTTGCAAAGCTGACTTAGTTTGTATTGTGACTGATAGAAAACTAATTGAAATTGTATTTAAAGGTGTTTTCTTTTGAGTCGCTCCATCTACTTTCCCTTAGCTAGCTACTGCATAGCTACGTAACTTGTTGCTTTTTCACTTGTTTTTTCGTTTGAATTGTTTATATCAATCTGCAGGCCGCAAAATATACTTCGATTTTGCTGTGGTAAGAGAAAGTCAGGTTTTTAACAGATTTCGTGACTGAAAACACATACGTAGTTACACAGAGGTGTGCAAGATCAAACTTTCAGAGAGTGAGAAAACCAGAAATTTGTGGATAGCTAATTGCTTCGTAAAAGCGATTATATAGACTTTTCGGGTCTAGAAAATTAGCTATATAGCCTTTTTGGCTTCAGAAAGCTAGCTAGATAGAAAACTAGCTATATAGCCTTCTTGGAGTCACATACATAGCTATCTATATAGTCTTTTTGGACAAAAAATAGCTATTTAGCCCTTTTTGGAGTCAAGAAAATACCTATTTATTCTTTTGAAACTCGGAAAGGACAACTATATGGCATTTCTGAGCCCATACGGTATTTTTCTGAATTCAGCAAATGCTATTTAGCTAGTTTTCTTTGCCCAAAAAGGCTATATATAGCTAATTTTCTGAAACCGAAGAATGATATATAGCAATGCTTTTTCGGCTAAAATGGCTGTATTGTTATCAGTTTTGCACAGCTCGGGGAGTAATACCCCTTCACCCCCATGCTCTCGTATGCATAGGTAGCTTTTCCCTAGTCCCATCCTTTTACATCCTCAATAATCCGTAGTCTCAAGTTTGTTTGCTTTTTGTTCCATCCGGGCGTTTGTGTTTGCTAGTTTTTATCTAGTTCAGTATATCAAATGGTCATTTTTTGGTGTCACAATGTAGATAGGCTCAAATATGAGATGTATTTTTTCGAAAAAATTTCTATTCTGAATATAATATTACTCGTAAATGAACATTTAGTGACAAATAATAGACAAAAAGGTGTACAACTGTGAACATAATATTATATGAATATTTACTGACAAATAATTGACACAAAGTGTAAAACTGAAAAATCTAGTGCTGACAGCATTACACCGTGTTAAGCGTTTTTAGTAATATCTGTCTCTTTACTCAAAGTGTCAAATTTTTATGCTCATGTACGAAAATACGTCGTCAGAAACGCGGAAAAACGATTTTTTAACGCATATCCGCCATTTTAAGCACAAAAAAGCATATTAAAATTTCACCTTCCCGCAGAATTCACGTGATGCGCATGTCTGCTGATGACGCCTAGATGCGCGCTTTAGTTACTGGTCTTAATGCTTTTAATCTGAGTCACATAAGTATGGCTCTCGTGACTAACGACTCCGAAGCACATATGGGCGTGGCGATCTGGAAACCCCCAGAATCCGGCGGATCCCTTCCTCCTCCAAAAATCGATAGACCCTCAGAGTTGAATTTTTGGCGCTATTTTTTGGTGATTCGGTCCCATCGGACCACCGGAATCTGGCTGCTGCCTTTGTATGCTCCGAGGGCATAAAATCTGGGTTGCCTTTTTGAATTAATACGCATCATTGCGGAATCGAACCTGTGCCTTTCAAGTGTTGTAAAAAAGCGAGTACGAAAGAGATGTCAAATTATAGCCACATTACCAGAGCTATAATATGTCTTGTGATTTATTTTCATATGTGCGCCTCTGCGACGGAAAGAATGCACTTAATTCATGTAGAGCGAATATGAGTTAGGAAAAACGGCCTTTTCTTAAAAAAGTTAAAATTAAATACCTAGGTTTTTCGAAAAAATGTCGAAATCTCATGTGTTTTTAGAACGACCTGCTTCCCTGCAGCCCGCGGTTTTTTCGTATTCGGCAAAGGTTTTTCCCGATGTACAGAGACTTTTCGGGATCGTCTTTGAACATGTACAAAGATCTTTTGAGGACGAGGAAGTGTAAAAGGGTGTAAAATTCCCAAAAAGGTTTCGCCGCTCTGCATCGAAATGAGTAATTGAGTAATAATATGAGTAATAATGATAAATGAGTAATATTATCTTTATAATGGTCGCATTTGGGGAGAAAAATGTTAAATTTGTAGGCGCTTCGCGCTGTCTTGATGCATTTCTTAATATTTTTGCAGTCAGAAACGCAAAAATTTGCTAAAATACACCACCAAAGCCTAAAAACCCTATTTTACTTCACTAAAAGCGCTACCGCGCCATATTATAGTATCCAAAAATTTACATGTACAAAATGTACAATTGGACATGCTCAAACAACCCATGCACAAAAACGCACTTGTGCAGCCTACGACACACGTTAAATCGAAAAAATAAATTTTAATTTTGAATCAGATTCGACGTTCGCGTCGGCGTATGACTCCGTTAAAATCGTCCGATCGGTCGGTGGCGGCAGCGTCGCCGACGACGCCGGCCCCAAGACGGCCGCCGCCGACGAGCAACACGAAGACGACACGATGCGCGTGTCGCTGAGCGGCGGCGTCGACGACGACGATGAGGCGCGCAAGTCCGCGGCGTCGGTTTGGCGCGATTTTGCCGTGTGGCCGTCGCCGACGGCCAGTCGTCGCGGCAGCCGCGCGTTCGCCGTCGAGCTGGTGCGCAAGACGCTGCGCATGTGTCGGCAGGAGCGCGCGCACTTCGACCTGGCCCTCGCCAAGGAGCTACAGCTGTCCGGCGGGCGGAGTAAGCGGGCAGTTGGGAATGTGGCTGGGTGTTATAGGTGGGCGGCGGCCATATCGTGGAGGTCTGATCGGCCGAAATCGCCAAAAATACACCAAATATCAAATTTTGTCGGTCGTCCGATTTTAGCGTGAATATTGCTTATTTGCGAAGGGAGGGGGTTCAGGTTCACCCAGACACGACTGTCCTCCCCATTCTTCTGAAGTCAGAAATTTTTTCTCTAAATACTGCTCCCTCACCCCTTCCCGATTTATTTTGGCGATAACGATAACTAATTTTTTTGACCATGTTTAGACCCTCTTTTGGCAAAAACTTGGAAGTCAATCACCCCCCCCCCCCCCAAAAAATGGCCATGACCCCAAGCTCAAATTTCGTGCCGTGTACGTACGTATTTGTGACAAATTTGGCTTAATTGGGATACCCGTTAGGTATGAGAGGCGAATTTAGGATTTTCCTAAGGAGGGAGGGGTGATACCCCTTGTTTTCCTAAAACAGCCGAAATAGGTGCAAAAATTTACCCTTAACGGGCGAATTAGCTTTTTTCGTTTTTTTACGTTGTGCCCTTTTATTTGAAATCACGTTTGTTCGACGCGACTTTTCTTCGAAAAATTCGAAAGTTTTCGACAATTTTGTGCTGAAAAATTGTCAAATTTCTTTGACATTAGCGAAAATCGCCGTAAAAATTTGAGAAATTTTGAAATTGAAAGAAAAAGAAATTTCCCTCCCCGTTATTCGTTAATTACTTGAGATGCATGAATCTTTCGAATTTTTTAACTATGAAGTAATATATAATTCTTGTTGCTATTTTCAATTTATTTTCCTTATTTTTTTCATTTGCATTAATTTTTTGATAAATTGACAAATAATTTACGTCTTTAAGATTTTACTTTTTTTTACGTTTTTGCTGATTACTTTTTGTCATTTCAATAAACTTATTTTGCTGTGTCCTAATAATAAATAATAAAATAAATAATAAAAATAAATAATAAAAATAATAAAATAAAATTTAAAAAAAATAAAGTTTCTCAATTTTTCTACTCTTCAGGCGATTATTTGGTGCTTCATTTATCTGATTTGATTCGCATGAGTTTCATGGCGTCTACATCGAATGATATTGATTTGCGGCTCATCGGTTTAGCGTGTCTTCAAGTATGCGTAATTAAAAAAATATTTAATTAATTACTTAATTAATTATCAAATAAATTACTCAAGACTGAATTAATTAAATAGCGGAAAAGACGACAAAACGAATAAAGCGAATGATTTAATTTACGAATTAATTGATAAAATGAAATAAAATTAGTTAATTAAAATTAGTAATTGGATAAATCTAATAAATTAGTGACTTATTAAATAAAATTGGATAAATCTAATAAATTAGTGACTTATTAAATAAAAAAATAAGTAAACAAGTATGGAATTTGATTACTCGATCGTCATTAGATCCTTTATTTCATCAAGATTATCGGATGAATTACTTTACGGATTAATTGACGAAACGAATTAGATAATAAATTAATTAATTATTGTATTAATTACTCAATTAATTTACGAATTAATCAATTAATTATAATTATGAATACATATAATACAAATTAGGCGAAATGAATGAATAATTTTACGGATTAGTATGTTGTACCCGTAAAATATAATTAATTAAATTTATTAATTAGATGATTAATTAATAATGTAATTAATTAATTAAACAGTCCAAAAACAGCATTTTTGTTATGCATTAAATTGCGCGCTAATGCGTTTTTGTATTAATTTGTTAATTTATTCTGCCAAGGACGTCATCGTTAATTTCTCGAACGTGCCGGAACCAGAATTTCCCGGTCATGTTATTTTGGAACAATTCCAGGCACAGGTTAATTGCCTAAATTGATTTATTATTTATGCAAAATTATTTTCCATATAATTTGCTTTGTTGTCTCATTTTTTCAATATTTTTATTCTAATCCGTAAGTGATACGTTATTTATTCATTTATTATTTTATCAATCGGTTATTTGCATTTCATTAAGTTGAAAAATACTAGTCCATTAGAATAATCATGAAATTTGCGCGTATTATAGAAAATTGGAAAATTAAATTAGTCAAAAACATTTGCGAGGAAAAGAAAATATTGGGAAATTTTAAAATTAAATAAAATAAATTTTTAAATTTCAATTGATGAATTTTTGAATTTTTTCGTAGTGTTCTGTAAAATAAATTTTGTTTTATTGTCGTTTTCTTCGTTTTCGGTGGATTTTTGATATTTCTTGAGTATCTGTTTAAATTCATTTGCTTATTTGTTTTATTTTTTATATATTTTTATGATTCAATATATCATTCATTTGTATTTATGTGTACATAGGTTGGAGCTGCATTACGACCAGCTTTTACGCCAGAAACGCCTTCTCATGTAACTGCAGCTGCGTGTCAAGTGAGATAATTGAATAAATGCTAATAAAATTGATTAATTAGAAATATTAATTGATAAGTTTTTATAAAGCCTCTCTCATACCATTTTTTATCTATAATTTCATTTCGGATTATTTTATTTTTATCTTTTATCTAGGTATAGTTTATACTTTTTTAATATTTTTTTCATTTCTGTATTTTTTGTTAATTTACTATCAATATTTTTAAAATTAATCTTTCAAATTAATTTTAATGACTTTTGATTTATTTTAATTTTTCTAATTTATGTATTTGTTTGTAATTTTAAAAAGTTCGATTATGATTTTTAGCTTTTGTTTTTAGTCTTGTTCGCCCAATTTCCTATTTGTATATTTTTCTCAGGTATGTATTCATTTTTATTTTACGATTTTATTTATTATTTTTTCATTTTTATCATCATTTCTGATCTGTAATGCGATAATCTATAATTTATTTCCGAATAGTCTGTTTATTCGAAAAAACTGCGGCGCTCGTGTTTGATCTAAACCAGAAATTTTCGTCGGAATATCCGTCTTGTTAATTGGATATTGTTCGCTTGGCTATTTAATATAAAACTTATTCTGTGTGATTTAAAATAGAAATTATTGTACTAAGCATGATTGGTCGCGTGCAGGCACGTAGCTGTGGGGGGACTGGGGGGGTCCGGACCCCCCCCGAAATTCAGAAAAAATCGGAAAAATAGGACTTTCTACACGTTACTTTGTGCTATTTTTGGCTTAGACCCCCCCCAAATTGGTGTTGGTCACCCCCTCCCAAAAAATATGAGGGTCAGCTACGTGTCTGGTCGCGTGACTTGCCTAAAAACATTTTGGCATCACCTGTTTGAGAATTTAAAAGTACGCACGTAAATTTGTATGCTTAGAATGCATGTGGAATCTATGTAAAATATGCGAAGAATGACCAACGCATTAGGGAATAAAATGATTGGAAAAATGGGAAATGTACTGAAATGTAAGCATAAAAAACGTTGAAAATGTCAAAAATATATAAGCAATTTGACCGAAAACATGTCAATAGGCGTCTTGAAGGATAGGCGTAACTTATGTACCGACATTATTATTATATTTATTACCTATGTACATATTTTGTTATCACCTTCCTACCCTTAATCTACATTATTTATTGTTATTATTATTATTATTATCATTATTATTTATTATTATTATTATTAATATTATTATCACCATTATTTATTATTATTATTATACTATTATTATTATTATTATTTAACAATACCTACATTATTATTATTATTTTGATTGTTATTATTGATAATTATTAATACCTACCTGCCTTTTATTTTATCACGTACGACATTATTATTACTACATTATTACCTGCCCATATACCTACATACATACCTCTATTATTATTATTATTATTATTATTATTATTTTTATTATTATTATTATTATTATTTTAATTATTATTATTATTATTATTATTATTATGATTATTACTATTATTATTATTATTAATTAGTATTACTATTATACCTAGTATTTATTCTTATTATTACCTACTTATTACCAGGCACGTAGCTGGCCGTCCTATTTTGGGGAGGGACCAACACCATTTTTGGGGGTCTGGGGTCCAAAAAAGCCAAAAATTGAACAAAATAAAGTTTGAAAAGTCCATTTTCACTGGTTTTTCTTAATTTTGGGAGCTATATGTACTTGCCTGCTTATTACCTGTATTATTTTATTAGTAAAATCGTTCTCTTACGTAAGGCCATAAAAGTACGACATGTCCGGTCTTATTTGTCAATTATTAAGCTTTTTGAGCCTGAAGGACCTCGTAAATTGGTATAAATGTTAAATAGCGTCATACGATGTCCATTTACATATTGTGGTCAATTTCAGTCGCTTTTCAATAAAAAATCTTCATTTTTTATCCATGCTTCGCGTCGCGTTCATTTTGTCTCATTTCCTGGGGTTCTTCATCGTTTAAGCACGGTATGCCCTATCCTGGGTGGTCAGCGTAGGAGGGCGGAACCAAAGTTCTGGGGGGGTGCAATATTTTTCCATGGTCAAAAAATGACCTTGAAATGGTGGTATGGCGGAAGAACACCATTTTTCAACGTTTCTCATCGAGCACTATCCATTGGCATCGAAAAATTGCAAAAAAACTGAAAAATTTCAAAAATTGAATTGTGGGGGAGGGTATTTCGCTTTCTTGAGGATGCATACCCTCCCAAACCACACCCCTTCCCTCACCCCGCCTTCAGATGTGGTGGTCAGCCGGTCTGTGGTGGGTCAGTAACTGAGCATTTTTTGACCGATGTGACCTCATCTTATTCACTAATTCTGGTCAATTTCAAGCATTTTTTGATAAAAATTGATTTTGTTCTCGTTGACGAGAATGATTTGCTTTTTTGAATGACGCATTTCTAAGACGAAAACGTTGCTGAAATATATGCGAGAACGATAATTGTTTTGGGACGATTTTGGCCCGCGTGGACGGTCCGATAATTCGTTACCGTTGACGAGAACCATAATTGTTCTGAATGGGTTTATCGGCTTTTGTACTGGACGAAGGGCGGATTCGGGGTAGGGGGAGGGGGTGGGCCTGCAGTCCCTAAATATTTGGGCGCAATGAAGAATAGATTTGTATTTTTTATGATTTCAGTCACTTCTGCCCTAATTTTTCAAATTGTCCGCCTCTTTGCGCCGAGTTAATACTCATCGGTGACATTTACTGACTTTTTTTGGCAGCCTGAGGGTCTTATTTGGATGCCAGGCAGTGGCGGATCTAGGATTTTCCTAAGGGGGGCGGTATCCCAACTATTTCCAAAAGCAGTCAAAATAGGTCCAAAAATTCGCCCCTAACGCTCAAAATAGCATTTTTTCTGTTTTACTTACATTGTATACTTTTACATAAAATCACTTTTGATGCAATATTTTTTGTAAAAATTTTAAATTTTTCGACAATTTTGTGCGAGAAAATCATTACCTTTCCTTGACTTTAATAAAACTCTGACGTGAAGCGCCGGAAAATTCGTGAAATTTGGGCGGATTGACGTCTAAAAGCAGTGTTTTTTGTACAAGGTCCGTTTGTACATGTACAAAAATCGTCCCAGAAGTCTTTGTACATTTTGAATTCACAAATTTTTGGTTACTCAGCCATTTTAGTGTAATAAAAACAGAGTTGTTAAACTTTTCGTAGTGAATTTTAGCTAATTTCTGGGTCTCTAAGGGCACAAATCACTAAAAATCGTCGTAAAAGGGCGCGAAGCGACGGGAAATTTGACATTTTTCCTTTTGAAATGCAATTTCTGCCATTATAATGAGATATAAAACATACAATCGCTTATTTTGGCGCCAAGCTCCGAAATTTTTTTCGAATTTCAGACCTTTTTTGCAATTTTAGCCTTCCCAAAAATCTTTGTACATTGGGTTAAATCTTTGCCGAATTCAAAAAATCAGTGATCAGGAGTGATTCTACATACCTGTCAAATGACCCCAAAAAACCGCTACTTTAAGCATTATGGTCAAATTTTTCCGATTTTTGACATTAATAGGGGAAATTCGGCGTACGTCCCCTATTAGGGAAACCAGAATCCGTCAGTGTAGTCGACGCGTCGTTCGGCTGGACTGACTGGTTTTGTAATTGCTGACGCTGCCGCAATTTGACCTTTGACCCACGTGCTCATTGATATCCAAATTTTAGGTTTGCAGCACGTGGATCGGATGCGGAGTAGCGAGGGATCTGAACGATTTGCGCCGCGTTCACCAATTATTGACATTTTCTCTCGAAAAATTGAACAAAGGATCGAATTCGTCACAGTTGTATAATGAAAGCGCAGCTACGCTCGAAAAATTGTCCATTCTTAAGGCGTGGGCTGAGGTAATAGGATATGTATTACTTTATTTATTTATTTCATCCTTCATTCATGTATTTGTTTATTTTTTATTCACACATGTCTTTTTGTAATTTATCCCATTTTCCTTATTTTTTAGCTAAAAATGAGCTGCTTAAAAGGGCCCACTTTTTTGCAAGTTTTACCATTTTTTACGAAAAATCGACAATTCTGAAGGGTGGGGGTCGCAGCCATTTTGCGGGGCTTCACTTGCCATTGTGAATAGAAGCCGAACCCCTCTTCAACCCCCCCCTCCTCCCCAAAAACACGTACGAACGGACGGCTACACTTTTACTATAAAATTTGCGGTATTTCTAAATTTTTGGGGTACCAAATCTCAGATTTTTTTTGTAGGTCTATATCGTGGCCATAAAGCAAGAGGTGCGACAAAATCGAACGACTTCGTCCGAGCAATCGGAACCCGAAACAACAGAGTCGTTGCTGAATTTGGTTAAACCCGAGCTGCCCCTGCTGGTGTCCGGCTGGTTGCAGGCCTTGCACCAATGGGCTTTGTTGACCCTGCCCCCGGAATACGCCCCTCAAATCGAAAATCGCCCCATTGGCGGAGCGGACCGTTCCGATTGGTCGATAGAACCGGCCGTCCAATCGCATTACAGAGGGGCGTGGCCTCAAATCCTATTGGCCGCCGCCACCTGGCTCCGTTTGAACGATTTTAGCGGATTCGACGACCGACCAATCGATGGCGTTGGCGAACAAATGACCAAAAATGAACGCTTTACGCTTCTGTTAGGTTGGTGAATCAAACCGCGGGTGGGGGGGTTCGGACCCCACCAAAAAAATTCAGAAAAATAGGGAAAATAGGACATCTTAAACTTTATTCTGTGCTATCTTTGGCCTTTTTGAGCTTAGTCCCCTTGAGAATTTTGTCACATTTTGTGCCGATCTCGTTGCCGATTTTCTGTTTTTTTATAGAAAAGTTTCAACTTTTTTTCATATTTTATTATGAAGAATCATTCTCTCTTAAAAAAGACGGAAAAAACAGTGGTTTATCTGTGGTGGTGGTGGTGGTGTGTGTGGCCAGTGGCGGATCCAGGATTTTCCTAGGGGGGGCGGTACCCCTAAGGGGGGGGCCGAATCCTGACTTGGGCGGAAAAATTAGCCGTTTTAACCCGAAAATCGCTCAAAAATCCTTAATTTTGCGCACTATTTTTGGCCAATGTGGAGGGGCGGCCGCCCTTCCCCGCCACCCACCCCCCCCCAGAATCCGCCACTAGTCCCCAAAAATTTTAATGGTAGGATTATTTTTTACGAGGGTCAATTAGATTGAAAAAATTTGAAATTCCTAACGTGTAATTGATTGACTGCTAGAATATCGCACACTTTTGGGCTAATGAGCGTGGGATTTTTGGGCGCTTTGCGCCCTATTCATTAATATAAGAACAAATTTCTTTAACGTGATTGAAGTCAAATTCGATTTTTTTAAATTTTCCCTCCCTTTACCAAAAAAAAAAATCCCCCCACTCTTCCCCCCCAAAAAAAAAATCGGAAGGCCAGCTATACCACTGAAAAATACCGCAAATTTAAGCCTGGCGGACGGATTTTTTTTTAAGATTTCTGTCACTTTTGGGAAAATTTTGAGTTGAAACCCATGCGACTAATTACGGTAACTTTATGCCAAATTTCTACTTACATACATTAACGCATATTTGTATAAATAGGAGAATGCCTGGGCGCTCTGTGCAGTCCAAAACTATCCGAAAAAATCGAAATAATCAACTTATGCTTGGAATCGATGGACACCATGTTAAAATGCCGCTGGGCTCAATTGCAGCTAACCGGAAATGTCGAACTTATCGTAGAAACCCTAAATATTATCTACAAGTATAATAATTTTCTTTATATATGTATTCAGGCACGCATAGAATGCAGACACGTAGCTGTGGGGGAGGGATGGGGGGTCCGGACCCCCCAAAATTCAGAAAAAAACCGGAAAAATAGGACTTTTTACGCGTTATTCTGAGCTATTTTTGGCTGACCCCCCCCCAATTGGTGTTGTTCCCCCTAAAATAGGAGGGCCAGCTATGTACGTGCCTGATAGAATGGGAAACATAGGGGGAGGATCAGGCACGTATCTCCAAAGGAATGGGGCCTTCGAACCCCTAAAATTCAGAAAAATTATTTTGTGATATTTTTGGCTTTTTTTGGCTTATTCTCTTCCCCCAAATTGGCGTTTCCCCCAAATATAGGACGGCCAGCTACATACTTACCTGGGGAAGGTACAATTTAAAGTGCGTTTTTTGGCTCAAAAATTGCGAATACGCATCTAAAACATCCTTTTTGGCGTTTCTGGTGATACTTTGTCATTCCAGAGCATGAAAACAAAAAATTTTGAGGAAATTTTAATAAATTTACAAAAGTGTGTTCAAAAAACCCGCAAAAATTTTAGGTTCCGGAGCAAACAGATAGCTGACAACTTGTTCTACGAATTTTTTGGAAAATTTTGGAAAATAGCGATTTCTGCGAGCAGTGAAAAAATTTCTGGGGGTTGAGAAAACCCCCAAGGTGCAACACCCGCCTACCCCCTGCCCCAAGATCATATAAGTAGGTATGTATCTACCTGTCGGGCTTGCGCAGTGTGAAAATTCCGGGGGGTGGGTGAAATGAGGAACAAATTCAAACGTGTTTTTTGGGCTCAAAAATAGTGCATTTGCGTCAAAAACACAACTTTTGGCAGTTTTGACGATGCGATATCGTTGTATAACGTAAAAGCAAAACATTTTTCAAAAAATACCGAATACTCCTAAAAAATTCAAGAAAATATACTATAAAATGAAAATGTGGCCAAATTTGACACTTTGAGCAAGCAGACTAGTAAGAATGCTCGAAGCAGCACATTTTGTACAAATGTTTTTCTTGAAAATCGCGATTCTGGTGGGCGGGCATACATGATCTTTAGGGTTTTCACCCCTTCTCCCCCAGAAATCTCCCCCCCACCTGCAAAGAATTTTTTACCGCCTCGCTCCCAAAACTTCCCATTTTTTCGAAGTTCTTAGCTTTTTTAAGCGTTTTTAGCCTATTTGCTCAAAAGTACAGATTTTTTGTTACTTCGCGCGTAATACTTCCGACTTTTTGATTTTTTATTTGAAATTCTTTATGTTTTCATGCTCTAGAAAGATAGAGCATTGTCAGAACCGCTGAAAAACTATGTTTTTGTACGTAGTATTCGAATTTTTTTCAGGAATTCTCTAAAAATCCTAAAAACTTTTAAGATAATGAAATTCACAGCGTTGATCCTATTTTTAGCTTTTTATTTCTGCGTTATGCGAAGGTAATTCTGCCGCTGACTTATTAATTTGCAAAAAAAAATAACGAGAATGATTTGTTGTTCGTCTTTATTGTTTGTCAGGCAAATTTTGACCAACAATAATTACCAAACTCATTTATTATGCGCCAACGTGTTTGACTCAATTTTGAACAGTTGCGACTCGAGCATTGAAGTCGCTCGAGGATTGGGTAAAGAAAGTGAGTTTTGATTGAAAAAATAGACTCTTGAATTGGAAATTTTATGAATTTATGATCTTTTTTGTCATTTATGTACTTTCTCGTAATTTTTGTCTTTATTAGTAATATTTTTATCAGAAGAGTGAAAATTAAAAAGCATGTAACAATTTTTTTATTTAATTTTTTTCGATTTTATGTATTTTTAGGAGAAATTTTGAATTTTTTATGTACATAATTCGGGTTTTATTCAATTTTACTGTTCCAAGTATTTTTTATGAAATTTAAAATTACTGAAGTTCTGAAAAATATGTTTCTTGTTCCATAATTATAATTATCGGTGACATTACTACTTCGATTAAATAATTCTGATTAAATCTTTTCGTGAAAAATTATGTTAAAAATTAAATGAAATTGTATACATTTATAAATTCAAAAAGTTACGTAAAATCTATATACGTAATTAAACTTAATTGAGCACTAAGAAAATTTAAAAAACCAGAACAAATATATTTTGACATTTTTGTTTTAGTGACCCTAATTTCGATAATTCAGGTGCAAGTGTTGGATGGGGTGAGAGGGGTATCACCTCTACATCAGGGTCGAAGACTTGAGTCACTGTCAGACGATTTTGAAATATTGCTGCATCATTTTTGGGAATGAAAGCGGCAAAGGTGTTAAAAATTTTTCGGCACTTACTGTGCTCGCCTTGAAACATGACGCACTATGATCATCAGATTTATATTAGATGATGCGTCGCGAGCGCCGCTTTTCGTATATAATGTGCTATCATCTCTTTTTTATTATTATAGGATATTTATCTGTATCATGCCGTTAATCTGGCGATGCAGACAGCGCAATTAAGCTATCAATAGCACCAGCAAGAGGGAAGCGCGCACGTGAATGCCGAAAGCGCGCACGTGAATGCCAGAAGCGCGCACGTGAATGCCGTTCTATATCCAGGCGAGTGCGCGCACCTGAATGCCGTTCTATATTCAGGCACGTGCGCGCTTCCGGCATTCACATGCGCGCTTCCTTCTTGTTGGCGCTATTAACAGCTAAATTGCGCCGTCCGCATCGCCAGATTAACGGCATGATACAGATAAATATCCTATAATAATTAAAAAGAGATGATAGCGCATTATAGACTGAACGCGGCGCTCGCGACGCATCATCTAATATAAATCTGACGATTATACATAGTGCGTCATGTTTCATGGCGAGCACTGTAACGTCGACTAGTACATTTCTATTTTTTACCAATTGAATTTCTTATGATCTGGAAGCTAATCTTTCCGATCAAGTCTCATATTTTTTGTGTAAAAGTGGCAAAACTAGTTAGAACCGGATAATACGTACGGAAAAACGCAGTTTTTTGTAATAAAGCATTTCATATTGGCTGTTTTTATCATTTTTCATACTTGACCCGCAAAAAACGGCTACAAGTCTAAATTTAGTGTCCCGAAATCCGGAATGTCACCCCCTCCTGAACTTCCGACCTTCGGAAACTATGTCCTTTTCAATTAGTTTCAGGCACGTATGTATCTATGGGGAGAATAAGGGGGTTCGGACCTACCAAAATGTAGCAAAATCGGAAAAATAAGACTTTTTAAACGTTATTTTATGCTTTTTTTGGATTAGTCCCCCCAAAAAATTGGTGTTGTCCCCCGAAAATTGGACGGCCAGCTACGTGCCTGATTAATTTCGCTCTTATATTTCTTTTATTGTTAATCATAATTTGCCAATTTCGTTTTTTAGCTATACATGCACGAATAGTGGTTGTTTATTTGAAAAAAAAATTAGATTTTAGCTTATGACCGTAACATAATTTAGACGGATTTTCGCGATTCGCGGGCAACGAGGGTTCAGAATCGGGTCAAATTTCGAGCAAAAGTGTAACCTTTGCTGGTTTGGAAGTTTGCCTGTGTCGTCTGGCTCTTCACGTAAATTTTTATTTAAATTATGTAGCTTCAGTTTTTTACATTTCCGGTCGAAAAAATTTTACTTTTTGCATTCTTTACTTATTTTTTTCCGACATTTATCGTTTTTCCTCGTTTTTAACTGTTGCTTCATTCTTCAAGCGTTGCCATCATTTATATGTATATTTGCATTCAACTATTTTAATTTTATCTCAATGACAGAACGCGAATTTTGTATTGCATACGCTAAGCCGTCAAGGAGGTGTTCTCCCGAATTCCGATATTTGCGTACTTTACCCATTTATTGATTTTTTTTCGAATGTTCCAGATGCGTAGCCAAAATTGTGGTCCGGGGGGGGCACGCGCAAAAATTTTTTCACACTTTTTAGTAGTGTAGCCTAGCTAATTTACGGGTTTCTCACCAGTGTTTTTTTGTACAAGGTCCGTTTGTACATGTACAAAGGTAGTCCTTAAAAGTCTTTGTACATTTTGTACATATATGCAAATTTTTGTGTACTATAACGTAGTACAGCAGCGATTTTAGAGTTGTAAAACAGGGTTTTCGATCTTTGATAGTGTTCTTTAGCTAATTCCTGGGTTTCTGACGCCAAAAATTACTAAACATTGCCTCGAAGGGCGCGAAGCGCCCAAAAATTTGACATTTTTCAATTCTAAATGCCAATCCTGCCATTTTAAAGATATGCAGGACAAACAATTACCGATTTCAACGCGGAGCGTCGAAAATTTTCGAGAGTTTTACATATTTTTACAGTTTTTGTCTTCCCAAAAATCTTTGTATATTCTGTAAACACAAATTTTTGGGTACTATAATATGGTGTAGTAGCGGTTTTACCGTGGTAAAAACAGAGTTGTTCGACTTTTGGTAGTTTATTTTAACTAATTTCTGGGTCTCTAAGGGCAAAAATTACCAAGAATCAGTTTAAAACGGCGCGACGCGCCGAAAAATTTGACATTTTTCCTTTCGAAATACAATCTCTGCCATTATAAAGATATATAACACAATCGCTAATTTCGGCGCGAAGCGCCGAAAAGTTTTGCGAATTTCAGACTTTTTTGCAATTTTTGTCTTCCCAAAAATCTTTGTACATCGGGAAAAATCTTGTCGAGTACAAAAACAACATGTTTCCAACTATCAAAAATACAAGAAGTGTAAAGCAGCGCTAACCGCCTAGAATTTTTGGAATTCTTACTATTTTTATGTAGAATTTACGGCCTTTCTATTGACAAACATTTCGGACATCATAAGTGGCGTAAAGTATTAATATTTCACAAGCTCTGTGGATACTGATAGTCTAACAGAGCAGAAAATTTTCCAATTTTTACACAACAATTTTGATGATTCGAGCTTCTAACAAAAAAATTACAAATTACTAATTTAGTAAGGAGATATTTTGACTGATTCACACCAGGCACTTAGCTGGCCGTCCTAATTTGGGGGGACCAACACCAATTTCGGGGGTCCGGGGTCCAAAAATAGCATAAAATAATGTTTAAAAAGTCCTATTTTTCCGCTTTTTTCTGAATTTTGGGGGTGGTCCGGAGCCCTACCCCCATTCCCCACAGAGCTATGTGCCTGATTCAGAACTTCTGAACGCAAATCTGTAGCTTCGCAAAAAGAAAGAACAGTAACCGGCGGCGCTCTGCCCCGGTAAATTTTGACTTTTTGCTCTTTAAAGTCAATTTATACCGCTTAAATTATACCGAACAGGCAAACTGAAGTTTTTAGAAATTTCTAGCCCTTTTACCTCTTTTGTCCTCCCAAACAGTGGCGGATCCAGGATTTTCCTAAGGGGAGGCGGTACCCCTAAGGGTGGGGGCGGAACCCTGACTTGGGCGGAAAAATTAGTCTCAAGCCGAAAATCGCTAAAAATCGATAAAAATCCTTAGTTTTGCGCACTATTTTGGTTCAATGGGGGCGGGCGCCCCTTCCCCCCGCCTTCCCTCCCCCTAAATCCGCCCCTGCTCCCAAAAATCTTGTTGTACATGTACAACGAGAGTGGACGGTTGGGGGTGTAGTCTGGGGTTATAATCTGGAAGACTTATAAACTTCAGCGGACGCTTTTTCTATGTGTCGATGGTAACATTTGAAAAAATTTTAAAAAATTGAGGAAAAAATAAAACATAGTGAAAAGAAGCTGTTTGGCGCTAAACACTGAAAAAAATTGGTACTTTGGAACTAAATAATCGCTTAAAACGGACATAAAATGCGTCGCTTTATAAGCTATTGGAAAACCCGGAATTATGGGGATGACAATTTTAAATTTTGAATCTTTTATTTTTCTGATATGTAATTCTTATATTTTTTCAACTTTCTCCTCACATTTTTTAATTATTCACTTTTTCTATTAAAGCTTTTTCCATTTTTTTATTTCTTACGAAACTTTTTTTTCAAATCTAACATTATTCTTTTCCTTTATTTTTAAGTTTGTTTTATTCATTTTTTCTTTAAGTTTTAAGTTTGTTTTATTTATTTTTTCTTTAAGTTTTAAGTTTGTTTTATTCATTTTTTCTTTAAGTTTTAAGTTTGTCTTATTCTTTTAAAATTTTTACATTTTGTATACCTACTTGTTTTCACGATGCCTGTACTGATAGCAAAAGTACTGTAGATGCCATCGATTAATAATAGACCCGCTGCTTCCGACAAAAAATTGAGCGCATCGGCGCTCAATAAATACTACAACAAATTAGCTTCAATTGAGTCGCAAAATTTGATTAGTCGCGCTCTGAAATCGTTAATTCGGCTGCCTTCTTTTTGCGCTCCTGAAGGTACGTGCAGTGCTAGTGCTCGCCATGAAACATGACGCACTATAATCGTCAGATTTATACTAGATGATGCGTCGTGAGCGCCGCGTTTCGTCTATAATGCGCTATCATCTCTTTTTTATTATCTTAGGTAGCGCGTTAGCGCGTACCTATAATATACTTGGGTACCCCTAACACCTGTGCACCCCCTACAGCTATAACGGGACACTTCTGGAAGGTGCGGTTTTTTTTAAAAGAAAGATAATAAAAAATTCGCTGCCCGTGTTTTTTTGTTTTTCTTGAAACTCAAAAGTGACTGTGTAAAGAAGGTGTAAAGTTTTTGGGTAACGTTATAACATAGGACAAATTTTGGGACCTTTTTACTGCGGCATGTGGACAACTGAGTATTGATGACTTGAAGAATTGAACAGCATAGGATAATCGAGGGATGAATTCTACAGATGGCACTTTTTTGTTTTTTTGAAATGCGCATTAGTTATCGAATGGCAGTGTAAAGAGTGCGAAAATCTGGGGGTGAAAAAGCACTTTTTGGTCGAGTTTTCAACCTGCTTATGTCCGATACTAACTCCGGTTATTAGTTTTTTAAAATGTTTTCTGACAGAAATGTAGAGTGGATCAAGGGCTACATTCTGCATATAAGCAAAGTCTTATATGCTCTAGGGTGAGTTAGATCCTGGGGTTTAAAGTTTACACTCTAGTGGATGGTGTAAAAAACGAATTTTAACTAAGATTTCTCTGCCAAATTTTCCCGCTTATGAGTCAGGGTGAATTGAAT
This sequence comes from Mermis nigrescens, assembly GCA_036768485.1. Taxonomy (NCBI): domain Eukaryota; kingdom Metazoa; phylum Nematoda; class Enoplea; order Mermithida; family Mermithidae; genus Mermis; species Mermis nigrescens. The sequence continues at coordinate 208,351 of JAVLUZ010000790.1, forward strand.
ACAGCAGTAATAAAGTGCCTCTCAGGGGCTACAGATCGCAGCAAACCGCATTTAAAAAAACGCAATATTGAGTTATTTATGGGGTGTAAAGTTCGAAATCAAAGGTAAAAAATGGGCGAAAAAACACGGTTTTTCCGAATTTTGATTAATAAATCATACCAAATAATTTTTGCAAGAGAATTTTGGCACACAGGAATGTACTACGATTTAAAAGCTACAAATTGTACCAAACCGAATTTCTTTAAACTCGATGGGGAGTTCGGTACGGAATTTTAAAGTTTACATTGTTCTAAATGATGGAAAATACGTTTTTGTTGCTTTTTTGTTCGCCACTTTCTCCGTCCAGCAGTCGGGATAAGTCCAATAGAATAGAAATAAAGTGCTTTATATCGGGTGCATGTCAAAGCAAATTGTGTATACATTAATATTTAGCGAGTGTAATGTCAGAAATTTGGTGTTTAAAATGCGTTTTTGTCTTGTTTTTTCTGCCTGCTTCTCCGGTTATGAGTGAGGGACACGATTATCAAGTCTAGAAATGGACCAGGAACCAAATTTGATATGCCAGTCTGGCGCGTATGTTTACACTCTACAGTGTTGTAAAGTGGTTTACACCTATTGTTAGTTTGCCCATAGAACATTATGGAGACTTAATTTTTTTCATAAATATTAATCGTAATATCGGAACAATATCAAAATTACGAATCTGACCAAAATCTTCCTTACACTAGGTGTTTACATGAAGTTTACACTACAAATGTATTTATCTTCATTTTTGAGCATTCCAGAAACCTAATTTTTTCCTGGAATCTAGAAATTTTCAAAGAATCAAATGTGAGACGTCACGTAGGCGCGTTTGTTTACATCCAACAGTGATGTAAAGTAGTTTACACTCATTGTTTTATTCTCAGACCATTGTAGACATGCAATTTTTTCATAAATGTTGATAATAATATCCGAGTAATATCAGATTTACAAATCGGAATAAAGTCCTCTTTACACTAGGCGGTTGTGTAAAGTTTACACTGCTAATCAATCTTCGTTCTAGAGCGTTGCGAAAACCTGAATTCTTTGCCGAAATCTGAAAATTTACATGGAATCAAATAAGGGACGTCAGCTGGGCGCGTTTGTTTACACTCAACAGTGATGTAAAGTGCTTTATCTTCGTTCTAGAGCTTTGCGAAAACCTAAATTTTTTGCCGAAATCTGAAAATTTACATGGAATCATATAAGGGACGTCAGCTGGGCGCGTTTGTTCACACTCAACAGTGATGTAAAGTGGTTTACATCTGTGTCTATTTGTCATTAAATCGTTATGGAGACATAATTTTTTCATGAATGTTGATCGTAATATCCGAGTAATATCGAATTTACAAATCCGACTAAAATCTTCTTTACACTCGTTGCTAGTGTAAAGTTTACACTATATAATAAGCTTCATTCTAGAGCCTCACGGTAATTTATTTTTTCCCTAAAGTCGTAAAATATATATGGAAACAGATGTGATACGTCTGCTAGGGGCGCATGAAGAGTAGTGTAAAGTGATTAACACCTAATGTTAATTTGTTCTTAGAACATTATAGAGGTTTCATTTCTTAATAAATGCTGATCGTTATATCAGAGCAATATCGAAATGATTAATCCCACTAAAATTCTTTACACTCTTGTGTAAAGTTTAAAATGTAAATTAAGTTTAGCTCTAGAAAGTTTTGGAAGCATATTTCTTTACAGGATGTTCTACGTAACATAAGAATTACTAATCAGAATGTTTGTTTCTTCTACAAGTAGTAGCTTTGTAAAGTTTAAAATTATTCAATTATTAGAAGAACCGCACAGTAAATGGAATCTAGTATTGTATTTCCAAATCTTGCTAATTAAAAGTAGGGTACTAGCAAAGAAAAATGCTCCGATGGAACACAAAAGGGGAATATACTTGTAATTGTGAATTATCGAGGATGTAAAAGGAGGGGACCAGGAATCTCCCTATGTTATATGCCAAAAATCGCAAAATATGTTAAAAATCAGACTTTCTCTATACAATGCAAAAAATCGAAGTATATTCTGCGGCCTTTGAAAAATGTAAAAGTTTAGTAAACAATTGTTGTAGACATGTGTAAAAGAGTATCTACATAAGGTCTGTTGCACGTCAGCTTCCGTGTTTCCTACTGCTTTGAACCAACAATATCATCGATTGTCTTGAATGCATCGATATGTACTACTTCCTTCAATTCGCTTAGCTACTGCATTGCTAATTCGCTGCTTTTTTCAATCAATTTTTTTGGTGATTTGAATATTGCTTGCACTTTGACACTTAGAATGGCTGTATTTGCTAAGTGACATGCTTAGTAATCATGAAATACGAACAACTTAATTATGATTTGTTAACAGCATTTCACTTTCAGTCACATTATTAAGCAACTCAAAGTTGAATGAAGTCTGCAAAAAGTTGCATTACGTAATATACTTTTAAGATATTATATCAATCAGAGAAAATTATTTTAAAATAATACGTTTTTTCAGAGACCGCAGAATATACTTCGATTTTTTGCATTGTTTAGAGAAAGTCTGATTTTTAACATATTTTGCGATTTTCGGCATATAACATAGGGAGATTCCTAGTCCCCTCCTTTTACATCCTCGATAATTCAAAATTACAAGTATATTCCCCTTTTTTGTTCCATCGGAGCATTTTTCTTTGCTTTATAGGATATTCATATGTATCATGCGGTTAATCTGGCGATGCGGACGGCGCAATTTAGCTATTAATAGCGCCAACAAGAAGGAAGCGCACGTGTGAATGCCGGAAGCGCGCACGTGCCTGAATATAGAACGGCATTCATATGCGCGCACTCGCCTGAATATAGAACGGTATTCACGTGCGTGCTTCACTCTTGTTGGCCCTATTAATAGCTAAATTGCGCTGTCCGCATCGCCAGATTGACGGCATGATGCAGATAAATATCGTATAATAATAAAAAAGAGATGATAGCGCAATACAGATGAAACGCGGCGCTCGCGACGTATCAACTAAAATAAATCTGATGATTATAGTGCGTCATGTTTCGTTGCGAGCACTGTACATCCGCTTAAAAAATTTTGGTTGATTCGGAATATTTCGCTTTGTTTTGGGGGTACTTTCTAATAGAAATATTTTATTATGTATTTTTAGCGATTTAAACAGAGTTATTTATATAAAATGCAAAATTTAAAATTCAAACATTGGATAATTTAATTTCAATTAATATTTTTTATTTTAAATTGTTAAATTTCGATTAGTATTTTACTTCGGAATTAAGCAGCCTAAATCAGTCAAAATATTCCAGGGCTTCGTACTCAGTAAGTTAGTCGCGCTTTTTTTGCAAGAAGCTTGGACTTACATGGCATTATGTCAAAATAGTTTTGTACAAATTTGATTTTTCGCTCTGTCGGACTATCGGTATTCGCTGAGCTAGGAAATGTTAAGCGTGGTTAGAAAATAACTTAATTTTTTGGATGTTTGAGCCACTAATGATTTCTGAAATGTTTGTCAACAAAATGGCCGCAAATTTACATGGAAACGGTGAAATTATTTAAAATTTTCGGCGCTTCGCGCCGCTTTACACTTTTTGTATTTTTGATGGACCCATAAATCGGCTAGGCTACACGAATCAAGAATGAAAACTCAGTTTTACTACATAACGCTTTACAGGCACGTGGCTGGCCGTCCTGTTTTGGGGGGAACAACACTAATTTTTTTGGGGGACCAAGCCCAAAAAAGCCAAAAATAGCACAAAATAACGTTTAAAAAGTCCTACTTTTCCGATTTTTTCTGAATTTTGGGCTGTCCGGACCCACCCCCCATTCACCCCAGAGATACGTGCCTGACGCTTTCCGGTACCATATATCGAAGCCTTTATTGCAAATGTAGTCTTAAAAACTTTTTTGTGTGTCCGCTCCCCCGAAGTGAATGCCTATGGTGTAGACTAGGGATGTTCCGGTTCCTGGTTTTTCATAAAAATCGGTTCCGGTTCCGGTTCTTAGGAAACAAGAATTTCGGTTCCGGTTCCGGTTCTTGCTTAAGTTGGAACCGTCGGTTCCGGTTCCGGTTCTTCAACTAGAGAACCGTCGGTTCCGGTTCCGGTTCTCGGTTCCTGTGTTAAAGTATGTACGCTCTTGATAGCTTGACTTCACCAGAACATGTGAAGATGTAATCGAAAGATAAATCATTCAGGAAGTCGTTTCTATCTGGCAACTGCACGTTCAAATAAGTTTTACATCTAGTTGACAATTTACTTATAAATCACTGAATATTATTTATGTGTTTCTTAATTGGAGATTTATACGAAATCGAAATGCTCAATTCATGACGAAGATCTGCTGCAATGGTGGAAAGAGAATTCGAAGAATTTGCCGATTCTCGCGTTTATAGCTAAGCAGTATCTTGCAGCCAGTGGTGGATCTAGGATTTTCCTAAGGGGGCAGTATCCCAACTTCTCCAAAAACAGTCGAAAATGGGTCTGAAAATTAGCCCTTACCGCGCGAAACAGCGTTTTTTTTCGGCGTTTGACAATGTATACTTTTACATTAAATCACTTTTGACGCAATAGTTTTTCTTAAAATTTTTAAATTTCCGACAATCTTATGCTAAAAATCACTAAAATTCTTTGACTTTATCAGAATTCTGACGCGGAGCAGTTTTTTTTTGTACAAGGTCCGTTTGACATGTACAAAGATGATCCCTAAAACTCTTTGTACATTGTGTACACACAAATTTTTGGGTACTATAATATGATAGAGTAGCGATTTTAGTGTGGTAAAAACAGAGTTGTTCGACTTTTGGTAGTGTATTTCAGCTAATTTATGGGTCTCTAAGGGCAAAAATCACTAAGAATCGTCTTAAAACGGCACGTAGCGCCTATAAATTTGACATTTTTCCTTTCGAAATGCAGTTTCTGCTAATATAACGATAAATAGAGCACACGATCAGTCATTTCGACGCGAAGCGCCGTTAATTTCTGCGAATTTTAGACCTTTTTAGTAATTTTTGTCTCCAAAAATCTTCGTACATGTACAAAGACGGTCCCAAAAAGTCTTTGCACATCGGGAAAAATCTTTGCCGAAGACAAAAAAACCGTGGCGCGAAGCGCCGGAAATTTTGTGAGATTAAGACGGATAGACGTCAAGAAGCATAGTTTACAGCTTGATCTACTGTATTTATAGCATTTGATGCGAAACATCGAAATTTTTAATCGAAAATAGAAGAAAACTATGCAAAAATAGCTGTTTCTGCTGCTAAAATTGTTTTGAAACCTACATGAACAGAAAATGGCGTTCAGGTGGCCAAGAAAGTCAATAAATGTCATTAATAGGTATATCATCCGGCGCGTAGCGCCGAAAAATTTGAGAAATTGAGGGCCAAAAAATAATTGCAAATTGTAAATCCATTCTTTATGTCGCCAAATATTATTGGCAAATGGGGGGCGCCCCCCCCCGCTCCCTTAGATACGCCCCTGCTTGCAGCGCCAGATACAAGCGTTCCATCGGAACAGCTGTTCATTTGCACTGGAATCATTTACGACCCTCTCAGAAACAGGCTTCATGGCGGAAAAGCACAACGACTGTTATATTTAAAATATAATTTACCCGGAACAATACTAAGTTTTAGTCTGTAAACTTTTGGGCAATAATAGGTTGAATTGCTGCTACATGTCTTCACTAAATTTTATGAAGTTCAATTTTTAACTCTGATTTTAAAAAACCGATAACCGCTTCCAAAAAAGATCGGTTCCGGTTCCGGTTCTTAGAATATCAAAAAATCGGTTCTCGGTTCCAGTTCCAAAAAAATGGTCGGTTCCAGCCGGTTCCGGTTCCGGTTAACCGGCTCATCCCTAGTTTACCATACATACAACGATTCCAAGGCCACGCGCTGTTTTTTAAGGGAGAGTATCCCCCGGCTATTTTTTAAATGGCAGGAAAAATCACCTAAAAGGCCCGATAACGCAAATTTTCGGCTATCCGAAAATTCACAGACTCAAGTATGACACGGCCGACTTTGGTTGAGAATATCCCCCTATCCTTCCTGTTGCAAATGGTCATGACTACATTGTTGCGCCTTTAAAATCCTTTCCTAGGAAATCATTCATTTGGGCAATCGCATGCAGTGTAGTTACAGCTAGGCGTAGTGATCTTTACCGCCCCCGCCCTAGAATCAGATCACCAATTCTGGGTGGGTGGGGTGAAGAAATTTATAAGCCCACTCAAAACACCCTCACCCCCGACTCCCTAGGTCATCTATGGATACAGGCAGTATCTTATGCCTTGTGCACTTTAATCCTTCTTAAAATTTTAAGGTATAAGTAATTATTTAATATTCTAAACGAATAGCACCGTTTGTGCAAAAATTATAAAAATGTCATCTTATTGTTTCTAAAACATCATAAAATCTTTTCATAAAATGTTATGTAATTCTTCGAGTATTTCAGCTTTTAAAATGATACATTACGCTATCCTCCGAATCTGCCTCTACACAATGGAAATACTGTTAAAATGTTAAATTAATGTTGCACTATGTATAATTAAAAGGATAACTATAGATAAATGAATGCTTAAGTAAAAAATCGAATAAAACAAAAATGTGTAATGTAGTGAATAAATGGATAAAATTACTAAAAATGTAAGCGTTTCTAACGCCTGTTAATTTTTAACCATGATCGCAAATTTTCAAAACCCGTTTTGTTAAAGTTACAATGTTTCGAGAATTAGCCGCTACTTACATATGTATTTGTCTTCTTTGATATAAAGAATTTAAAATTGATTTATATTTTGTGCTGTAGAAATTTTAAATTACATTATGTCGATCTTTCGAATCTGATGTATGAAGGTGTAAACGAATAATGGCAAACATCAACCATATTAGCAGCACCCAAATTTTGGGGTTTATGCCACTTAGTCAAAAAACGCCGTTTTACGACTCTTCGCATCCACTGGTGCGTAAAAAGGAAAGAAGAATTGAAAAATAAAATTAGGTGTTTTATGTAGGTAGCTTTTGGATTCTGTAGGGTCCAATTTGTCCATCCTTCCCAACGTCCAAGTCTCTGAAATACATAATATCATGTTATGGACAACATAAACGTTCAAAGATGTTCCCATATTCGCCAACTTGCTGATAAATATTCGCTATGTAGAAACAAACTGATGAAAGAGATATAAAATTTTGTAAAAAAAAGTATGTTTACACCATAAAAAGAGAAACAAGACCGTTTAATTTTCGACAAATAATTACATACATTGTAATTACAGGAGGACAAATATGTTGAATATGCATTTGTTTTGTTCTAAAAAAGGTCCATTTCCGATGGTCTTTTTCTTTTCCCCTAAAATATAGGTACTAATTTTTTTCTCCAGTGGACGCTCTATTTCGTTTTAATAATTTTGCTGGAAATTGAATGCGCAATGCTAAAAGCGCAGTCGAGTGTCAGGCGTGCATTGATAGGTTTGGGCTCTACAGAACACGCATTTGCCCTAGCTACATATGTAGCCTTTTGGGCGCATGAACCTAGCTAAACAGCCTTTTTGGACTAAAAATAGCTATTTAGCCCGTTTTTTTGAGTCAAGAAAATAGCAATATATATATGCTTTTGGAACTCAGAAAAAACAACTAACTATATAGCATTTCGTAGCCCTCACAGTAAGTTTCTGAGTCCAAAATAGGCTATATAGCTATATTTCTGAGGCCCAGAATGCTATATGGCTAATTTTCTGAGCCCGAAGAAAGCATATATAACAATGCATTTTGGGCCAAGGCGGCTTAATAGCCATCAGTTTCTCTGAGCTCACAGGGGAGTAATGCCTATGCCTACCTCTGACCCACCCCCTCCCTATGCTCTTGTATGTGTATTATCATCAACCGAGACAACGTTTGTATTGAACAAAGTGGTTTTGCAGGTATTTTAACTATCCTGCCCTCCATACTTCATATAATCATCAGCGCATTGCGAGAATTGTCAAAATTAGTCCTCTATATGAACAATAATGCGCCGCAGAGCCCTCAGCCGGCTCTGGCCACTTCTCTATACTGTCTGCGTTATATAATCAGCAGGCCGGTGTACTGTGGGCGTGATGATGGTGCTGAGGGGTCAAACGATAGCAACGTCGACCCTCGGTGGACAAAAATTATACAGGCGGCGTTATGGTCCGTATTGGACATACCGCGTTCAAAAACAGGTCTCTTAGCGCATAATAAATTTTGTATCCCCCACATTTCGTGAAAAAATTTGTAAGAAGCTGATTCAATTTAGCGTATAGAATTGAAAATCATATATCAATGATAGTACAGTCGCTCAAGCATCATAAGACTCGCTAAACCACTTGGACTAAATCATAGTGTTATCGATTAGGATGTTAGTAGGTTTATTTTATTTTTAATAATTCTTTAGTTTTGCTAATTCTACCGTTTACTAGTTTTCATTTTGTAAATTTGAGCAATTTTTAAATGTAGTTATTTAGTTTTGTGAGTTTATTATTTTTAATTTTGTGGTTTTAGAAATCTGATTAATTTTTGTAAAATACAGTACAAATCGTCCTCGTCGATGATAATTGTAACCGCCCTAAAACAATGTCTACTCTAATCCTTTTTGTTGACAATTATTAAATTTGAATCGTAACAGTATCATAGGTACAGGCATGTAGCTGGCCGTCCTATTTTTTGGCGGATCAACACAAATTTTTGGCGGACTAAGCCCGAAAATGCCAAAAATAGCACAAAATAACATTTGAAAAGTCCGGTTTTCCTGAATTATGGGGGTTCCGAACCACCCCCCCCATTTCCCCTAGAGATACGTGCCTGCATAGCTGACGCGTTAGGTCGTACCTATAATATACTTGAGTATCCCGAACATATGAACCCCCACAGCTATAACGGTACACATCTGTGTGCTGTTTTTTTAACATAAAAATATTAGCTGTCCGTCATTTTGGTTTTTCTTGACACTCAATAATCAGCTTTTAATGCGTGTGTAAAGTTTTGATGTAACGCTATAACAGAAAAACTTTCGACGGATTTTTTAGGCCATGCGTACGCAAGTCAGTCTAAATGCCTCAAACGATCCAATAGCTTGTAATTGTAGAAAATTACATCTTCTGAAAACGGAATTCTTTTTCAATTTCGCATTAGTCCTTGAAGGGTGAGTGTAAAGAGTGTAGAAATCAGTAAGTGTAAAGCGGATTTTGGTTGCGTTTCTGCCTTCTTGATGTCTGCGAGCAGCTTTTGTCATAAGTTCCAAAAAAATTTCTGATGGAAACGCACTAGTATGTACGCCTTAACGGCTGCTTTGAGCTTACCAGTAAACTTGTTTACACTCAATATGGACTTTGATCTAGGAGTTTAAACATGATACACTAATGGAAAGTGTAACACACAGGCTTTGTCTAAAATTTTTCCGCCAATATCGCTTTTAAATTGGGATGATTTGAATAAAATAAAAATAAAGTACGTTTTATGGGTTACACGTCGCAGCAAATCATGTTTAAAGAAATTTATTATAAAGTTACTTATGGAGATGTAAAGTTCAAAATCAGCACTGTAACATATTGCAAAAAAACACGTTTCCTTCCCTTTTTTAATTGGTTAATATCCCAAATATTTAACGGAACAGAAGTTTTCCATACACAAACATACATTAAAGGCTAAAAACTGACCCAAACTGAATTTCTTCACACTCGATGAAGTTAGGTTCAGATTTTGAAAGTTTACAATGTGTTGGGTGTTGGAACAAATACGTTTTTGTCCCCTTTCTGTCGCTTCTTTCTCCGTTAGAAGTCAGGTTAGGTCGATAGAATAAAAATAAAGTACTTCTTAAGGGGTACATGTCACAGCAAATTGTGTTTATTTACATCAATATTTAGCTTTTTCGTGAGGTGTAATGTCGAAACTTGGGTGTGTTAAATGTGTTTCTGTCTTGCTTTTTCTGCAAACTTCTCCGGTTATGAATCTGGACATGATTTAAGTAAAACGTGCCGGGAATTACACGTGATATAATGGTTGGGTGAGTTTGTTTACACTCAATAGTGTTGTAAAATGGTTTTCATCTAATTATTACGGAGACATAATTTTTTTCTAAAAATATTGGTTGTAATATCAGATTGATAACAGAATAAAGTGAATTTTTTCTAAAATATGTTCCGTAAGGTCAGGTCTACGAATATGACGTTGCGTTTTCTTTACACCCAGTAGTTGCGTAAAGTATACAATGAGGATTAACATTAGTTTCAGAGCATTGCAGAAGCTTATTTTTTCAAAATGTTCCAAGTATTGTTAGAATTATGAATCTGAGTGTAAATTTTCATTACACCCTAGAGTTGCATAAAATTTATGCTGAATACCTTTGATCTGTTTAAATAAGGTAAGCTTGTATTGTTTGAAAAGATAATGCTTATGTTCAGAACAATATTGTTTTCCGATTTGTTAGACTGCTGTCCTGATTTTGACATGTTACCGTATCTTTCTCTAAATGATTTACTCAAATCATGCTCATTAAAAATAGGTCACTAGTACAGAAAAATGCTCTGATGGTATCTAAAAAATTGAATATACTAGTGATTACGGATTATTAAGGATGTAAAGGATGGGACTTGGAAAAAGCTATCTATGTATATGCCTAAAGTCGCAAAATCTGTTAAAAATCAGACCTTGTCGAAGCAACGCAAAAAATCAGGAGCCTCTAAAAAACGTATCATTCTTCAAATCATTTTCAATGCTTCACATAAGAGTGTATGAACATATCTAAAATGTATACTTTTTGTACGGTTGCTTGCAAGTTGCAACGCTGACTTGCTTTGTATTGTGACTGATGGAGAATTACCAACTGAAATTGTATTTAATGGTGGTTTATTTCGTAATCATGAGCATTATAGCACGTGAACCTGTCGTCAATTGCTTGATGCCCAGTAGTTAAAATTAGTTTAAGTATAGATTTAAATTTAAATTTAAATTGTGAATCTAGCTTAAATTTCAAAAAAGTCTAAGTAAACAGGCTGAAAATTGGATTTTTTTCAACATTTACATATGTGATTGAAATTTAAAAATTTGCATGTTTGTCCACGTCCAGATGGCGATCAAGTTGATCACGTGACTATTATGCTAGCCACTTCAATATTTTTGGTCGCCTGTCCAGCCGAATCCATTGCCGCTGCTAATCTGATTCAGGGTTGCGTTGAAGTTTTCAAACGTTGTCTCGTTGTTGATTCCACCAATGACAATGTAATCAAAATTTTTGCTCGTTGTATTAAATGCAATTTTATGAGGCGTACTGTACTTTTTACACTTTACACTAAAATTTGTTGGTAAATGCGATAATTCGAACTTTTTTGGCAAAAAAGAATTTGTTTACCTGAAATTATACTCTTCGTTATTTTGTTCAGTTCGATCTCGGTGCGGTTCGCTGAATTCAACTTTAAACACGTGAACATCTTATGATATTAATCGTATAGCATGTGAACGTCAATTGACTCATTAAATCTTCGAGCTATTTAATGCATTATCTTTATGTACTCATTTTTCCGAGATATTTAATCGAGGTTTCGCGTTTTTTATTTCTTTTTAAATTTGACATTTTTTCATTATTGATTTATTTTCAATTTTTTGTCTTTTCTCTATCTTAGTCCTCTAGTGTTCTGAAAACCTTGCAATCGCTGCAGTCAATTTTCGGCCACAAAGACAAACGCGTTTCTTCGCCGTTCATTAAACTATTGACGCCGCTTGTCATTGAAAATGTCAAAAGTTTCATTAAGTCAGGCGGTGGGGACGAAACTGTCCCAAATTTGGCCGTTTTGATGGAATCCGAAAAGACATTGGAGCTTACTGTAGCGGCTGCTTGTGCAGATAGACGTAATTGCATTTTTATTTACATATGCATGCCTTCAAATGTAAATGAATATATCTAAAAAATTGCGGTTTTTTTCATTTGCGCAAACTACTTTATAACATTTTGTTCTAATCTAGTAAGATTATGAAACAAATCATAGTTAGGGCGATAGCCCGTACCTATAATATACTTGGGTACCCCTAAAAAGTGACTCCGCCCCTACTGCAACACTGATACACTTCTGTATTGTGCGGTTTTTTTAAACACAGATAATGAACAAAAGATAATAGCTCTTTTTTTGTTTACACTCAATACCAGGTTTGTGATGAGTTTGTAAAGTTTTGGCGTAATGTTATAACACATGGAAACCTGTGACGGTTTTATTGGGGAGCTTGTAAACAACTCAGCATAAATGCCTCATATAATGTGAATGGTGATGATATATAATTGTTGAGGATGAAATTTTCCAGATGGCGAATTTTTTGTTTTTTGAATTTTTCGCATCAGTTCTCGAGGAGGAATGTAAAGAGTCTAAAAATCTATGAGTGTAAAGGATGATTTATTAATGTTTTTACCCTTTTTTAATAACAATTCCACTTATGTGTAAGTCCTAAAAGATTTCCCCATAAAAATGTACTAGAACTCAAGAGCTACCTTTGGCCTACCTGCAAACTTTTTCACATCGAATACGAGTTTTCCTAAGGGGGGCGGTACCCCTAAGGGGGCGGAACCCTGACTTGGGCGGAAAAATTAGCCGTTTTGACCCGAAAATCGCTGAAAATCGCTCAAAAATGCTTAATTTTTCGCACTATTTTGGGCCAATGGGGGGCGGCCGCCCCCCCCCCCTTTCCCCCTAAATCCGCCCCATCATGGGGTGGAAAGTTCAAAATCAGGCGTGTAGAATGGGCGTGGACACACTTTTTTTCCTCCATTTTGATTGGTCAATATCTCAAATCGGATGTGGAACTGAAGTTTTTCAGACGCAAACGTACTACGATTCAAATGCTTCAAACTGGCCCAAATCGAATTTTTTTACACCCAATGGGGAGTTAGGTTAAGATTTTTAAAGTTTACAATGTGATGAATAGTGTAAAAATGCATTTTGTCCTTTTTTTCGTTCGGCTTTCTCTCCATTTAGAAGTCGGTATTACTCGAGTGAAATAAAAATAATGAAGCTTCTCCGGGGTACGTGTCATAATAAATTGTGTTTATTTATATCTATATTGAGCTTTTTCGGGAGATGTAAAGTCTAAAGGTGTAAAAAGAGGTGTAAAGTCTTCTGCGATTATGAGATGATCGCATAAATATTGATCTTAATATTAGAGTAATAGTAGAATTATGAATCCGACTTTATTCATAGCACTCGGTGGTTGTGTAAAGTTTACAATGAACATTAACTTCTCTTCTAGAGCGTTGAAATATGATTTTTTTACAGAATATGTTATATCTTCCGTAAGGATTGGATTACGAATCTGACTGCTTACGCTTTCTTTACACCCTGCTAGTTTTGCTAAAGTTTACACTAAACATTTATATTTTATGTTCTTAAGTGTTGCACAAAGCTCATTTATTTTCAAATGTTCCATTTAACGGCAGAGTTACGAATCTGACTGTCAGTGTCCTTTACACTCAGTAGTTGCGTAAAGTTTACGCTTAAGTGATCAGGTTTAAAAACATGGCGCTGATCTTCTGAACAATATTGTTTCACGCGTTCTTGTACTGCTGTCATTATTGTGGCACGTTACCGTATGTGTTTACTGGCTGATTTACGCAAATCGTGCTCTTTAAAAGTAGGGTACTAGCAAAGAAAAAGTACTGCGGATTATTAAACTCACAAAAGGGGGACTAGGAAAAGTCACCTATACGGCTGTTTATTATAATTCCGCAGTAACACGTGATGAGATGGTATGAATAGTTAGGTAAACTTTCTCCTGCTTCCACATTTTACATATATGAGCTATTAAAATTTCCGCACTGTCGTTATCCACTATTTTGCATATATTTGCATGGTTATCTCGCTCATTCTTATTGCGCCGTGTATCTTAAATTTTTGGGTGCTAAGCTGTTTGCGTACGTTTAGTGCCTTACAGCACTTCAAAAAGTTTGCAATAGCGGTCGTTCGGACTTGTATTCCGTTAATGTTAGTAAACAGAATGATTTGCCGTTTTCTTGAGTAACATTGATTAGTTCGATGTTTAAAGGATGAAGGATTGTGTTATTTATTTCATAAACCGAGGCCACAACCGTACATGATCATGAAGAAAATTCTGGGGGTCTGGTTGTGTGAAACCACTAGAATTAATGCTAAAAATATAATTCTGATGGCCTACAGTAATATGTAGGGGTTCATCTTCTAGGTGTGCGTGCAATTTCCCTGAAACCCGTTATGCCAGCTTGTGGCCACAACAATCTTCTGTAAGCCGGAGAACATAGTTTGATTTTTGTGTTGCTTAGAGAAATGTGATTTTTAGCAAATTCTTTCAATTTGTTGAGTGCATAGGTCACTTTTTCCTAGTCCCCTCCTTTTGTGTCTATAATAATTCGCAAGTCAAGTATATTCCTCCTGTTTGTTCCATCGGATCATTTTTGTTTGCTAGTTATTAATAAATCTTAGTAGGGTTGCGTGCTTTGTTGAAACCGAGATCTTGTAAAAAATGCAGAATAAATTATAATTATTATAAAAATGCAGAATAAATTATAATTATAATACGAGTGAGAAATTATAAAATAATTATCTTTAAAATTGCGGTTTGCGTACATTCTTAAACATACGAGTATGTAGGTACTTATCTTTTGCCTTTAACTTTAATTTATGGATTAAATCATTGGTTGGTAGTTTGCTCCAGATTCTCGGATTTCGGATCATTCCAGCCACAGACTGTTGTAAAATTAATGGCATTTCTAAAAAGCTCTTAAAGCTGATGCATGATCGGGCACTTCTTTCAAGGGTTTGGGATTTGCGCTTACAAATTTGGAAATTTCAATATAAAACATAATCTAATGAGGGGAATGCAATAGCGAGCTTTAGCGTTTTCAATCATCTGTCAATTGTATTGTCTTAACGTTTACACTGATAAACAGCACACGTGGGCGTGGGATTTCGGGGTTATGTACCCTTCAGAAGGCTGTATACTTCCCTCCTCAGGAAACCAATATACCCCCAGAATTCAATTTTTAAAAATTTTTTCTCAATTTTTTGATGATAATGGGTAGTGCTCGATGAGAAATGATAAAAAATGGTCTTTTTTCCGCCATATTACCATTTTTAGACTATTTTTGGCCTTTAAGGAACCTTCACCCCCGGAATCTCGCTGCTGCCCAGACGTGCACAGTATGGAATTCTGGGGGCAAAATCATAGAGTGTATTTTTTGGGCTTAAATTGTATATAGGTATACGGCAAATACATCGTTTTTAGCGTTTCTAACGATCCTTTGTCATTATAGAACATAAAAACAATAATTTAAAAAAATCAAAATAAAAATCGAACAAATGGAACGGAACAAAATTTAGTAAACATACGAGTGTAACTGCGAAGCGACAAAAATTTGTCCCTTTTGAGCAATGAGATAGCTTAAACGCTTAAAAAAGGACCTTTTCTACGTATTTTAGAAAATTTGTGGAAACTTTTGAAAAATTGCGAACTCTGGTGGGGTGAAAAAATATCCTGAAGAAGTGAAAATTTCTCCGCATTTGCCTCCCCTCCCAAATCACGTATGCTGGACCGACCCCTTAAAGTGACCTGAAACTGGTCAGATCTGCCCTGCCTGCAAATATAATTTTATCTATTTTAGCCTCGGCAAATTGATGTGAAAATTCGCCTGCGCTTCACTATTCATCTTAAACTGTAGTCAGGGTCGCCCGCTGAATTTTTTAGGGGTCGGGGCTGTCTGAAACTTGTTGATACTATATTTTGGAACACACACGGGCATAGGAGGCTGAGAGTGGGTTTTACTCCTACCTAAGGTTTTGGAAAAGCGAGCACTATCAGGCAACTTTTTAAAACGCGAAAGGTGCGGCAAGTTTATTCTTCAGATTATTGTCAAAAAAGACCGAAAATCATACTAGATAAAATTATGCTATAAATTATACTCAAAAGTATATATCAAATTTACCTCTGTTCTCTTATTCGTGTGTTCAGACATGGTCAGTATGCAGGCACGTAGCTGTGGGGGGAATCGAGGTCCGGACCCCACCCCCAATTCAGAGAAAACCGGAAAAATATGACTTTTGCACGTTATTTTGCGCTATTTTTGGCTTAGATCCCCCCAAAATTGGTGTTGTTTCCCCCATAAATAGGAGGGCCAGCTACGTGCCTGTCAGTATATGGACAGAACTTTTGAAGTGTTTTTTGGGCCTAGAAGTACTAGGTACGCGTCAAAAAGAACGTTTTCCGGCGTACCTGGCGATGTTGTATCCCCCCAGAAATCAAAATACCCCCCCCCCAGAATTCAATTTTTGAAAATTTTTTTCGTCTTTTTCGCAATTTTTTGATGCCAATGGATAGCGCTTGATGAGAAACGTCGAAAAATTGTGTTTTTATCGCCATACCACCACTTTTAAGGCCATTTTTCGACCTTCAAAAGATCTTGCACCCCCCTCCCCCAGAATTTTTCTTGCTGCCCACGTATGGTATGCACTCTCCCTCCAGAAGCCGAAATAACCCCCCCCCCTAAATTTAATTTTTTAAAATTTTTTGTTTTTCGCAATTTTTCATGCAGATGGATAGTGCTCCTTAAGAAACGTTGAAAAATGGTGTTTTTTCGCTATAAAACCCTTTTTATGGCCGTTTTTTGACCTTTGAAAAAATCTAGCACCACCACCATAGGTGGGCAGCACCGAAATTCAGGGAGGGGGTGAAAAAATTTCTGGGGGGGTGAAAAAATTTTTGAAGGTCAAAAAATTGTCTTAATTGTCTTAAAAGTGGTTGTATGGCGAAAAAACACCATTTTTCGACGTTTCTCGTCGAGCACTATCCAGTGGCATCAAAAAAATTGCTAAAAAAGCAAAAAAAATTTCTGGGGGTGGTATTTCAACTTCTAGGGGTGCATACCCCCCAAATGCCCCCATGCCCATGTGTGACCGCCGCCCCCCAGAGCTTTGCTGCCGCCCACCTATGGTCAGGACCCCTAAACCCCTCCACGTGCATGTCTTAACATGGATAGTACGCCGCATTAATTATTGAATAACATAAGCGAAATACGCAATGCAGTAAAGTGAAGCTTGCTAAACGGAAGTAAAAGAATGTTTATGGAATAAATTTCGAAACTTCTTTGATATTAATATTTTGAAGGCAAATAAATCATTTAGAACGAGTTGGTTACATACTAGTGTTTCGCCTATTTTACTTTAATTACACAGCTAATTTAGGTAACCCTTGAATGGCCGTGCATAAAACTGCTAAGTTTAAAAAGTATATTTAACAAAGAATATTGAACGATAACCTGAAACGTGGGTTATTGCTTATACTACAAGTGCTTAATCCAAGCATAATTACTGTAGACACTGTCTCCTTGTAACTTTCAAAAGGGTGCTTTGTTAAAATTCCTTTTTTTGCACCTTGTCTAGCGAAAAAAAACTTTAGGGGCTGAGATGATGGTATTGAAAAATCATATAGTGTTCTATGAACGTTCATTCCTCTATACTTTGTGCTTGAAAATGTCCGCTGAAGAAGAACAAATAATAAGAGCTTAATTTTGCGGGAGTGAGTGCGCACCACACCTGGGCGTGGGCGGTTTGGGGTGTATGCTCCCCCGAGAAACCAAAATGTCCCCCTCCCCTCAGAAATCAAAATACCCCCTCAAGAATTCAATTTTTAAAAAGTTTTTCGTTTTTTCCGCAATTTTTTGATGCCAATGGATAGTGCTCGATGAGGAACGTCGAAAAATGGTGTTTTTTCGCCACACCACCATTTTTTAAGACCATTTTTTAACCCTCAACAAATCTTGCACCCCCAACCCCAAACTTTCTTGCTTCCCACATATGGTGCGCACGGATACGCGCGCACAGTTTCGAGACATTATAATTTTCTTTTTAATGGTCTTTTTACCGGAATTTGAACACCTTATATAACATTATATAGTTTAAAATGTAGAGAAAAAATGTAGAATAACTTGAGGTTATTTACTTCTCTTCATCTTAGTTTTATAAGAATTTATTCCTATACTACATGAAAAAATGGATAAAAAAGCGCTCCTGATAGTTTTTAGGCCTGATCCCGGGTTTTTTATCCCGGTCGCCCATTGATTATAGGTCAAGCTCATTTTTTGCCTATTTGATTTCTTTTGTTTTCACTTTCAGGATATCCTTTGGTGTCCATGATAGCTCAGATTTTATGCTCATTCCTGCCACCTATGGATTGTAGTAATCTTAGGGCTAAAAGCGGTCCTTCCGAATTGACCGAATTCGCTTTACACCGCTTGAATAAATTCGCGCCCGACTATCCTGATGAATTCAGACGATTTGTGAGGTCGTCGCCCGACTTTAAACAACGACTCGAAAATGCTTTGCGTCTGAAACAGGAGCAAATTTCGGTATCGGATCAGCGTAGATTGTCGAAAGGCGATGTAAAGCCAATTGCGTCTAATAAGCAGCAACAACCGGCTATTACGCTGAAGACGAATTTCGCCCAGTTTACCTAAATATTGGTTCCATTAATCTTTTTTTATTGATTTTTACGATATATCGTATTTTTATTGTACATGGATGTGTTAGATTTGTATGCATAGTCATCCATTTCGAATAAATTAAATATGTTTGTCTCCGGGTAATAGGGATTGCATATGAATCTTAGCTGCATTTCACTGATTTTTATCTAATGACTTTCCAGCAATAAAAGAATAACAAAACTTTATGGTTTCCTTCAAAAAATTTTATTTGGTAATGGTCGTAATTGCGTAACAGTAAAACGCGTGCTTCATTCTGAATCGATGAAGAAATGAAAATAAAAATCATTTGAATGAGAAGGTGCCAAGTGCAGCTAAACCATACGTGGGCAGCAACAAAATTCTGAGGGTGCAAGATTTTTTGAAGGTCAAAAAATGGCCTTAAAAATGGTGGTATGGCGATAAAAACGCCATTTTTCGACGTTTCTCATCAATCACCATCTATTGGCATCAAAAAATTGCGAAAAAACGAGAGAGAAAAATTTCAAAAATTGAATTCTGGGGGAGGAAGTATTTTGGTTTCTGGGGGCTGCATACTCCCCCTCCAAACTTCCCCCACGCCCAGGTGTGAGCTAAACCCGTGAAAAAAATTTATTTCAGTGCCTATGGAACTCACATCTAAATCGCGTTATTGTGTGATGTTTGATATTTCACTGTTCATTGCTTTTGTTAGATGGCCATCAAAGTCTTGTTTTCAATCCGCAAGATGATTTAATTTTAGTATCCATAATTCAACCTGAAAATTTACGAAGGAAAGTAAGTAAGTAGCGCTTGGTGTTTTCAGGTAAGTTAAGATGTAGCGCGTAAATCCCTGCAAGCTTGATTTTGGATGACAGAGACTAAAGACCCGGCTAAATGTAAGAATTTATTAGCCGCAAAAATGTAGCGTTTGCGTTTTACTGTATCTTAATCTGATACAAGCTTTAAGCTGTCTTTTCCAAAGAAATTTATGTTATCTGTTTTTTGTAACAGGTTCAATTGCATCGCGTATAAATTTAATGTAACAAAGAATAATGTCAATAACGTAATCACTCATCTGTACGTGCCTCACTGAACACCTGTTGGATTTCTCAAATTTTTCTTTGCGAATGATTTTACGCGTCCGTGATTGAGCAACACAATGTCCAGATATCTCGATTTGACGTTTAATACATGTAGACGAGTTGAATCCATGGTGGGCGGCACCCTAATTCTGAGCGGTGTTAAATTTTTCGAAGGACAAAAATAACCTTTAAAATGGTGGTATGACGAAAAAACACCATTGTCAACGTTTCCCATAGGGCACTATCCTGTCGGGGGCGACAGCTGACGCAACAGCTGAAACTCAGTCAGATATTGCAGCACAAATAAGATATAAGGAATAAAGGTTCTCAAGCAAGAGAACCGGTCTTGGCGCAGTTGGTAACACAGCTGTGCTAGGAGTCAGCGCTGATAAAGGTTGGCTGGTTTGACACCAGGTGACACCGGTTTTGCCCTTAACCAGCGTCCCCTATTACATATGTGACAATCCATTGACAAAAAAATGTTCAAAAATTGAATTGTGGGGGTATTTTGGTTTCTGGGGTGTGCATACCCTTAAACCTCATTCTCCACGCCCAGGTATGTACAGGTTGAATCCTTTTATGCTCAGTGATTGCAAAAAATAAGATAAAAAAATTATTTCAGGCAATACTGTATACAATTCGTTCGCTATTCATTTGATTATAGAGCTGTTATTCTCTCGGTCAGACCACAATATAATCAGAAAACTAAAGTCTTACCTGAACAAAATTTACTTGGCTGAAACAACACTTGAAGAAAAACAATGCGTTTTTGCCTTTCTTCTCCAGAAACCAAAATACCCCCACCCAGAAATCAAAATACCCCCAGAATTCAATTTTTGAAAATTTTTCGTTTTTTTCGCAATTTTTTGATGCCAATAGATAGTGCTTGATGAGAAGCGTCGAAAAATGGTGTTTTTTTCGCCATACCACCAAGTTTTAGGGCCATTTTTTGACTTTCAAAAATTTCTCACCCCCCCTAGAATTTTCTTGCTGCCCACGTATGGTGAGCATACGTACGTCTTTCCAAGGGGATTGAAGGATAGGACCGCATCTACAGTTTTAATCTGTTTTATTCCAAATGGCTCATTCTCGCTTTACGGCTCACATCGTTTTCAGTGTAACATGAATGATTTTGAAGAAAAAACATTAAATTCGAGAAAACTGCAGAAAACTGATCTGTTAAACATATTTCACCAAAAAGAGCATAAAATTTTATGTATGTCTATGTGTAAAAATTTGAACTGCATTATATTAGTCAAAGATCAGAGATCAAAAAGCGCAAAAATTGCATATTTTCCAATATGGCGGCCTACATGGTAGCAATATTGATTTTTTCTCAAAACTTTTGTATGCCATACAAATGAATATTCAGTGCAGAGCGCTTTGTGAGCACATTCCAAAATGCTCTCAAACACGAAATAGTATAAAGTAGGTCGATAGATAAAAATTTAAACGTCATTTTTCCAATTTTTCCTCCATGTTGAAAATTTGTATTGAGCAAATCTAAAGAACGAGATATTTATGTTCAAAAAAAATTATTTTACAACAAAGCTTGTTCAAAGAGGCAACTATTTTGCTACTGTCGGGCATTCTACCTACAAGGTGTGCATAATGATAGCAGTAGCAATTTTTCGTCATTTTCATGCTACAAAAGTATAATATTTTGACATTTTTGAAATTTTTTTTCACAAAATAGTTGCGCCCTTAGTTTTTCTATCAGAAAAACTTTACTTTTTTAAAAATACTTAGATGGATCTCGAGATTTGCTCAAAAAACCTAAAGGGTATGAACCACTTTTTTCAGGTGTCAACAATCACATACACTTTTATTATGCATTGCAAGCGGATTACTGTATTCTCAGTGCTCAATTTGCATGTATTTGAAAGCTCTTTGAAAACTGATTCGAAAGTGCATTTAATCATTACATATGACTTCCTGGGTCGAGCACAGTAGACCATAAAGAGCAAATTTTACACGTTTTGGTGAAAATGATGTGGGCTTATTACTATAGCAGAATACTTTGAGGTTTGCGTTGTTCCCAGTCTGTTAGATACGCCACAGATGTAAGCAAAGCACATAAAGCATTAATAAAAAACGTTTAAAGTAATCAACCATCGAGAGCATAAGAACACCTGCCGTTAAGATTCGCACACTCGATCCCGATGACCTGTCGCAAAAGCAAATGAAATTTTGTCCATCGGTAGGTCTTGGCACCAGATGCAAATGTGTAAAGTAAAAGTTTACAAAAATGCTCCTGGGCTTTTATAGCGAGCATCAAAGTTCCGGGTTTTGAATTTTTGCGAAAAATGACTGTTTCCGAATAAGTTTATCAACTTCATCAGTACTTGTTCATTTTTCATGAAATCTCAATTACTTTATGGAGAATTGGACATTCATTTACTGATGAAAGTTATTTTGTAGTATCCCCATTTCAACACATAGTATTGAGGTTTATTAAAAAAATTTTGTTGTCCAGCTTCAGTCGCATTTTTAGACCTGTAAACGGGTGGTTACAACGACAAAAAAATATTAATTAGATAGAAAAAAGCTTGCTGACTAACACATTTCAAATTTTATGCTCAGTTTACCGTTCTTTTTTATTCCAATTTTTAAATATGTCGAGGAATGTCTTCTACACAAACATTAGGTAGGTACTTTGAGGACTGTTCACCTCTCATCTCAGCAAAGATTGGAGAGAAGGAGAGTAGGGAGCAGTCCCGTCAAAATATAGTTGACAATAAAGAATCATGTGCAAGTTCGATGGTTGTAGCCATTTTTATCATGATTTTTCACATTTTTCTAGCGTCTTGCGCCTGATCAATGAAATTCACTGAATCACACTTATTTTTACATCATGAATAGTACTTTATGCACAGAAAAGGATTTTTCACTTCTTATGATGACTTCTCTCTAGGTTCTTTGCGCCAACTTTTACTCTATTCTGAGCGTTTTTCGTAGGAATTTTTGCGAATTTCTAACTTCTCCAGGCAAAACAAACGGATGTTTTGGACAACTTTAAAAAACTATTTAGAGAATTAAAGATTCCGCCCGTGTCAGATAATCCTGGATCCGCCACTGTATATAGGCGTGGCCGATATAGACTCTGGGCATGTCAAACTGTGAGGTTTTTGGTCCATAATGACGTAAAAAATGAAATAAATATTAAATAGCGTAAGAGTTATGTTAATCTACAATTTTTGATCAATTTCAAGCAGAAGGCAAAAATTTTTAATTTTTATATTTTTTAACCATCATTTTGTTCCCTTTCACCAAACTTTCCATTTTTTTCATTTAAGAGGTAAGCTCTACCATGGGCATAGAAAGAGAGGTTTGGGACCTTTGATCCCCACATCATGAACTCGAAACCCCCTCCCACAGTTTATTGCAGACCCCTTGATTTTCTAACTGCCTATCTGTGGACCCTAGCACCTACATACATGCAAGCCTGCATCATGGGCAGCGTGTGGTTTTGCGGGCCCAAAACGATCAATTTAGAATATTCTTGGAAGTGTTCTAGCGGCTAAAATGTACTTTTGTGGGGTCAAAACCATTTGGTCATCCTCATACATGTACGGGAATTCTGGGGGGTTAGACCCAAAACGTTTTTAAAAAAAACGATAGGTGTGCATCAAAAACACTGTTGTTTGATGTTTCAGACAATGCTCGTTCTTTCTAGAGCATAAAAACGTTAAAAAAATAAAAAATTTATGAAAATCGAGTAAATAGAAGAAAAATATGGTCAATAAATGTATAAATGGCGCGAAGCGCCGAAAATTGTAGACTTATTAGCAAATAGATAGCTAAAAACGCTTAAAAAGCACAAGCACTTTTTCTACGAAGTTTTGAAAATTTTTGAAAAATCGACGATTCTGGGGGTGGGTTGCAGCCATTTTTGCGAGGGGGAAGGTCGAAACCACTCCACCCTACCCCTCTCTCTCCCGAAGAACACGTCTGGTCCCCCTGCTTTTCTGTACATATGGCAATATGTAATATAATGAAAGGGGTTCGGGGCAGGCAGATGCTCTGGAAATCCGCATACACATAATGAAGTTGACAGATTAAAAGCCCGCTTGTTTTATTTTGATTCTTTTACTTATGCCACTTATAGAAAGTATGGAACCAATCATAGGCAGCAAAAAACATTCTAGGGGTCCGGTCTGGTGGGGCCAGTGAATACGAAAGGTACCTAAAATTTGATTCTGAGGAAGCCTTCCGTGAATTATCGATTAGGGGGTCCAGATTCCCCACATCTATGTTTTTCTGAAAGGTATCAGCTGTCTTCAACTGACATATTGCTGAAAAAATGAATCAGAAATTTATCCTAAAACCCACCCTCGCATCGTAACCTTTAGGATGTTTTAAATCGTCTATGAAGCTTATTTTTAGATAATCAAGGTATGACATTTTTAACCTGTCAGATTTCTCTAGAATGTGGCTGCCTATGCTTTATACTTATATACAGACATGTAACGGCTCAAAATTGAGAATAGGGGGTCCCCGACCACTTTTTAAGGGGATGGGTATCTGACCTCCGATTTTTAGCCAAAAATGGCCAAAAAGCAGCTGAAAACGGCCAGACAATTCGATTTTTTCCCAAAATCCGGGACGGGGCAAAAATTTTCTGGGCTTTTTGGGGGATGGAAGGGACAGCCAACTTTAGGTAGAAGAATTTCCTCACCCCCCCCCGTTACATGAAATACAGATAAGTACATACCTATACTATTTAATTTTTTGTCCATTGTGACGATATTTATTGTGATATATGTATGTAGGTACGCGTCACTGGCTTAACTATTTTCTCATCTCTTCTGAGGATCGAAGCGAAAAAGAAAGAGCCGAACTACAACTAATGAAGACTGATTATTTAATTACGTTAAGTGAGTGCCTATTTCTTGTGATCAACTTTATTTGAAAATGCTGGTCTTTTTCACAAAGCCTTGTGCATAAAGACATACATTGGTACCTACCACACGTGGTCGTGGGCTTGGGGGTATGCACCCCAGAAGTTCAGATACCAAAGAGACGAAAATATGTACCTACCCCCAGAATTCAATTTTTTGAAAAATTTCTTCGCAATTTTTGATGCAAATGGATAGTGCTCGATGAGAAACGTTCAGAAATGGTGTTTTATAGCCACACGACTATTTTTAAGACCCTTTTTTGACCTTTGAAAAAATTTTGCACCCTCCCCAGAATTTTGGTGCTTTTCACCCATGGTAGCTACCTTTATTTTCATTCTATTACAGAGGCGCTTTGAATTGAAGCAACAATCACAAAACACTCAAGATAATTGATAATTATGCATGTGAAGTATTATTACGCAAAACCTTATTACAGTGGAGGCTGACTAGAACAGCTTTTTGTGGCTGCTCGATTCAGCGCTGAAAATAGATTTCCACACTCAGGATTTTGCGGAATACTTGTAGACGATAATAATTTGTGAAAAATAATTTGCAATCAATACTATGTACATGTGTTAGTCCTGCTTGACTAAAACTAGGTCTATCCAAATCCTAGCCAGTTTTTTATGTTGATTAATGAATAGGCCCAGCAAAGCTTTTGGTTTCCCCAAATTTTGCGACCAGCTTAAACTAAAATACACAAGTTGCCACACTGAATAAAATCATAATGCAGTTTATTACTCGATCTGCCCATTCGATTGCATAGTTACCAAGCCTGTTGTTCATGACACTTTGAAAAAATTAGCAGTAAAAAAGGACCGGGCATAAAATTTGAAACATGTTTTAAAATCAGTAAGATTTTCTCTATATAAAAAAATCTATTTTCGTTGTTGTAACGACCCGTTTACAGGTCTAAAAATGCGACTGAAGTTGGACAACAAAATTTTTTAGATAAGCCTCAATATCATGTGTTGAAATGGAGACTGCTCCAAAATAACTTTCATCGGTAAGTAGAATGTCTATTTTTCTATAAAGTAATTGAAATTTTATGTAAAACGAACAAGTATTGATGGAGTTATTACAAATATTCGGAAACAGACATTTTTAGCAGAAATTCAAAACCCGTAACTTTGATGCCTGCTATAAAAGCTAAGGAGCATTTTTGTATAGTTTTACTTCACTCATTTTCATCTGATTCCAAGGCCTACCGATTGGCAAAATTTTATTCGTTTTTGCGACAGGTCATTAGGACTGTCTGTGTACAAACCGTGCGAATCTTAACGGCAGTTGCTCATAATTGAAGAAGCAATTCGTGCTGTGAAAAACTAATACAGTAATTGGAATTTAATAAAAATAGGCCGTTCGGGATGGAACAGATTATAGAAATGAACAATTCTATGCTTTTTTATCACAGCATTTTCCGTTAACGGCTCTAGTCTTTCGATTTTTCAGCTTTGTCGCGATTCTGCACGCTCCATATGTATGTATGTACATCTCTTTTCAGAAAATAAGCTCTAAAATTAGTGGATGTGCTTAAACTGAGCAATTTATTAGACAGCAATAAGTATTTATAGTACATAGCTTAAAAAGGCGATAAAGTAGGCGGTATTAAAATTACATAGTAAGTGGTCTATCTTTGAGTACCAACTACCAAAGCATTACACAAAAGTTATGTATCATAAGACTGTTGAATCTGGTCAGCTTGGTTACACTAGCGATTTTATTGTCTTGCTCCTTATCCTTGACTGTCCCGCATAAATATGTATACATATGCACACATTTCGGCGCCGAAATGTTTGTGCACATACACAGATTTTTCAGGGTGGATTTAGGATTTCCGAAGAGGAAGTAGGTACTGTAAGTTTTCTAAAAATAGGTCCTAAACTGCTCTTCACCTGCAAAATACAGTTTTTTGGAATTTGACATGATGTACTTTTATTAGAAATAGATGTCACTGCAATTTTTTTTCTATCGATTTTTTAATTTTTTTGAACGATTTATGAAAAAAAATCAAGAAATTCCCTTGACTTTATCACAGATCCGGGCAAGACGCCGGAAAATCTATCAAATTATGGCAAAAGGACATTAACCCATCTGGATGTAAGCACAAAATGTGAGAAACTGTGTTTCTCAGAATTTTTATAGAAATGCTAATAGTTTTTATAGAAGTGCATGATCACACTGCAGCGAATTCAAGATTTGATTACATTTAGATTTATGTATGTACTACGGGAGCTAAAATTTGCAGAGCACAGCAACGCTAAAAACAAATTATATAGACTTTGTCCAACGTCAATTGCGATAGATTTGCTGTCAAATTTGGAAGAAAATGAATTATTGTCTGCAGAAGTTGGCCGATTACTGAAATTTTCATCAATTCTTTAGTTCTTAGGCAATAGGTAGAGTCACATGCACAGAAAGGCTGGAAGACTTTTTCAATTTTATTGCATTCCAGATTGTATCTTCTTGTTAAATCATCATGGTTTTCTGTGCTATTCTATGATGACCTTGCTTTTGCTTTATTTCAAATGAAAACAATAATTAAATCGCTTTACAGTAAACGACAAATGCACTTTACAGTAAAAATTATCGATATTACTTTAACTAGGCATTCCAATTAATTTGCATCTGATAAGACCAAATTTCGAATTTTTGTGGGTTTTCATTGTTTTCTATGATAATAACATTATTAATTATTATAAACAAAATACAGGGCCTAACATCATTATTTTGTGAATAAGAGTACATCCAATCATTATCCAGCCAACTGATTCAAAGAGGCGGCAATCCAGCTATTCATCCTTGCTGAGCTGTGTTTGGATTAGAGAATATATGAGATTTGCTCCTGCATGCCTAGGGTGGCCATATGTAATTGCGAGAGTTACACATTGCGAACTGTTAGTTCGCGTATGCCTTGGTTAACATAGCCAATCTCGAGTAGACATCTGCGCGATGGGCGAGCTCGTGGCTATGCCTTCAGTTCTCAAATAAATCCCGTATTTTCATTACAAAATCATTTAGATACTTGTCCGGTAAAATAGAATTAAGTATATGCTAATAGTAATTGTTTTACGTGTTACCGCATATCGCATTCTAGAATGATTCGAATTGATTAAAAGGAATTTTAATTTAATGATAATTTGTCTTAAAGTTTGTCTTACTGTAATAATCCCGTGATGGGATAATTAGTGGCGTTTTTGACGAAATGTGTCGTTTGGCTTCGATTTTATCCTTTAGTGGATATTTTGTTGTCTTCCCGGCTTATAGCCCTAGTGTATATACGTCGAATAAAATTAGAAAATCCACCCAGGGATCCTGTTATATCGAGGCTGAGGTTAGGTTGGCTTCCGACGTCGAGGAGTTCTGTTATTTTGGTGGAGTAGGAAAGGATGAATACTTTTTGACTTATTTATTTCGTCAAAATTCAATATTCTTTACTCAACCCTAAAATTGGCCAAAAGTATTATTTAATTATTTATGATGGCTGATCAGCTTAGAGCTCGTTGGTGTTGTTTTCAAATTTCATTGTGCTACGTACATTAGGAACCAAAAACATTTCAAGACAAGTGTAAACTTTGAAAACAAGTTAATTAATCAACTTGAGCTGGGTTGAGATAGGTCGACTGACCTCGCGGAACATTCCGGGATTTTAGGTAGGTACTTTTAGGATCTAGGGCGTAGCTGCTGAGATCACCCAACAAGAAGCGGTCAGCAATATTAGGACCGAGGGGATCAAAGCCGTAGGTCTACAAGGGTCCAGAGAATCGAAGTTGCCCTGCGACTACGCGATTGGGACCAGTGCTAAGAGCAGAATTAGGTACTTAAGTAAGTCCCGAAGGCAAATGTCAGGTGTGTTAGTATCTGCGCTCGATTCTAGTAGACTACAGTGCGAACCCCTACATTTACACTGGAAAGTCCCCCTTTGAGGCTGCTAGCTACAGCCGAACTGATCAGTCATCTAAAATTTATTTTTCGATCCAAAAAATCATTATTTTTGGCTATCTAAACATGTGTCACGTTTTGTTCACCTCTGTTGTCGTATCGACTGATGTTCGTGGCAGTGTGCATTTAAGTAAGCGTTCGTGGCAAACTTTTGTGTATCGTAGCAAAGTCATTATTATTTTTCTATTTCCGTCAACCCTCTGGCAACAAAGGCAGCAAGGACGCTCGCATTTTGCTATAAACGTCGACCCTCAGGCGACGATTCATCATTTTTCTCTCTCGACGATAATTTTTTGCCACCTAGGCTTTTTGCCTACGTTTTTTGTTAAGCTACGCATGCTCTTTCGCTGTTTAGGCTTAGTCCTACGCATATTTGCTTCTTCTCACATCAAGTATATCTTACCTCGCGTAAGCAAATACTATTCACGTGAAAAACCTGTTTTTCACAGCGAAAAAAAGGTTAAATTCGAAACATTTATTCTTAGCAAAATTTCGACGTACTGAAATTTTTCTTACCCAAAGCTAGATATTTTTGGACGTTTTTGATACCCAAACATGGCAGGGAAGAAAACTCCTACGAACGCCTCCTGTAAAATTGAAAAAACCTTGCTACGCCATCTCATCTGACTCAGCCAATTAAATACCGCGCCTGATGATTCAAATAGCGCGAGTAAGTAATGCAGTACGATGCAAGTAATAAGGATGCAAATAATAGTCTGAATAATGATCAATTACCCCCGTCGTTATATGCTCTGCATGTTTCACAGCTCTGACGACGAGTGTATTAATCGGTAATGCGCAATCGCTCATTAATCAGTTTGTGAATCCTACTGACAATAACTCATCAAATAATACAATCATTGATAATACGACGTACTCTTAATTACGTCAAATAACCAGGAAACTGGTTCTGACCCATATAATGCGGTCTCCAACGTAGAATGATAATAATAGTCCAAGCTAGAAATGCCGATAATACTCGTGCTGAATCTGGCGTGACTAATGAACTTCTTTTAGAGGCGCTACAGAGCTAGTCATAGTGCAATTTTCTGACCTTTCTACGCGCCTATAGCAAGATAAGAAAGAAAATTCGGACGAAATGCGTAAACTGCGCGATGAAATTAAGTAATTTGCTTAAGCCACAATTGGTTTCTAATCGCACCAAAAATAATCCGTCTCAGCACAATGACCACTCTATCGATAGCAAAAATTTTTCTGAACTTAATGCGCAACATGCTAAGCGTGCAGAAAATGCGCATCGCGCATTTTCTATGTTGTCCTCATGGCAACCGCACGCATTAAATTCTCGGTCACCTTCTGAAATTGTTCCAGAAAAGTTTGCACAAAATTTTTCGAACCGCGCCCCTGTAGCAGCTGAGTTATCCCGAAAGTCCTTCAAGTACGGTTTTGCAATCAGCTCAAAATTCGAGGTTTTGTGGAACATGTACCTACGATTTTGCAGCCATTGGCATCGATTTCGCAGACGTCGCGAAATAAGCCATTGCTGTTGTTAAATCGTAATGTACCTTCTTTTGTGCCTAATACATTAAATTCGAATTCGCAGACAGCTTATACAGCCTCCACCGCTGCAATATTTTCCGCCTAATGGCGAAATACCTCCAAATAATTATGTACCAAATCCTCGCAAATCTCAAAATACCGACCAAATAACTCCTATTTTGCATTCCTCAAATATCAGAAATGCGACCGCTCAGAAATAAACTTATCTGGCATAAATAACAAACCTGGTAATTTGCAAAGTGAATCCGCGCCACTACCTGAGCCATCCAAAAGGAGACGCCACGTAAAACTTTCTGACAAAAGCTCGACGAGTAGCTACAATTGCTCGCGTAGTCATCACTTACATGTCACAAAAGTAAATCGCGTCGCCATTGTCATCATCA